>JADNYV010000748.1:0-16559 GCA_015501055.1 Mucidula mucida
GAACCCGTTCTGATCGTACCACGCGACAACGGCAAGTTTCGAGTCGAGGCAGATTCCTCGAACTATGCCAACGGGGCTGTTCTATCCCAGTTCGTCGAAGGCAAATGGAGACCAGTGGCTTTCCGATCTCGCGCGTTAAATGAAGTTGAACGCAACTACGAGATCTACGACAAAGAAATGATGGCCATCATGGACTCAATTGATGACTGGAGGCAGTATCTTCTAGGAGCAACGGAGACGGTGGAGGTTTTTACCGATCATCAAAACCTTCAGTACTTCCGGAAGCCGCAGAAGTTGAACCGGAGGCAGGCGCGATGGGTCACGGAGTTGGCGGAGTATGACATACAGATGATTCACAAGCCGGGCAAGACGATGGGAAAAGCTGATGCCTTGTCAAGGATGACAGGCCTTGAGAAGGGGGAAAAAGATAACGAAAACATTGTTTTGCTAAACCGGAGTTTTTTATATCACAAATTCAATTTTCTTTACATACAGTAGCTACACCGGAGGACGAATTACTTAACAAAATCAAACAAAGAAAAGGAAACAAGACAGATACGTACAAAAAGCATTAGAAAACAAAGAAAAAGGATGGGAAGAGAAGGAAAATGGACTTATTATGTGGAAAGATCGTATTTACATACCGAAGGACAAGGAATTGCGGGGAAGAGTTATTGGAATGCATCATGATGCACAGCTTGCAGGGCATCCCGGACGATACAAGACCCTCGACTGATCACATGTACCTATTGGTGGCCAGGAATCAGCCGAGACGTCCGTGAATAGTAGAAGGGTGTCAAAAATGCCAGGTACAAAGTCACATCGCACGAAGCCGGCTGCACCTCTTCATCCTATTGATGTGCCAAGCGAGCCATGGGAGATAGTAGGGACGGACATGATTGGAGAACTGCCGGAATCGGAGGATACAACGCAATCAGCACGTTTGTGGACCATTTCACAAAGCATTACACATCATACCGACACCACCACTCTGACGTCAGAAGGCATGGCCCGCATTTACCGTGATCGCATTTTCCCCATACATGGGATGCCACGACAGATGATACATGATCGCGGTCCACAATACCACTCGCGTTTCATGAAGGAATTGTACCGGTTGTTGGGCATACAGGGAAACTTTACAACGGCGTATCATCCACAGGCAAATGGGCAGACGGAACGGTTGAACCAAGAGATAGAACATTTCTTACGGTTATTCGTCAACTATCATCAGAACGACTGGCATGAATGGCTACCCTCTGCTGAATTCGTTTACAACGATCGAGTTCACTCGGCGACCAAAGTCACTCCGTTCTTCGCAGACATGGGCAGACATCCCTACAAAGGCACCGCTCCGAAAACGGCATCGAGAAATGAGACTGCGCAGGAGTTTGCCGACGGCATGAGGAAACATGGGATGAAGTGGGGTCAGCATTGAAGATGGCAAAGAGGACATGAAACGGTTTTATGACAGGAAGCGGACAGAGCAGTAGAGTACAAGGAGGCGACAAAGTATGGCTGGAAGGGACGAATCTCAGCACGGATCGACCAATGAAGAAGCTCGATGACAAACGCTTCGGGCCGTTCAAAGTGATCAAGAAAGTCGGGACGAGCTCTTACAAGCTCCAGATTCCTCACACGTGGAAAAGCATCCATCCCGTGTTCAATGAGGCCCTGTTGACACCTTACCACGAGCCCCAATTTCCGACCAACCCCGAGACACGCGTCCACCACCTGTGCTGGAAGGAGCCGAACCAGAATGGGAGGTTGAGAAAGTGGTTAATTCCCGGAAGTACCGCGGGGGTTTCCAATACAAGGTTCACTGGAAGGGTTATGGCACACACAACAGACATGGGAACCGGCATGCAATCTCAAGAATGCCGACGAAGCCATTCGCGATTTCCACCAGCAGTACCCGAACAACCGAAGCCACCTGCGCTTGCTCGCATCGAAGTCCCATGTCGCAATTTCCATCACATCTATTCCGACCCATGCCACCGCCTGACACCAACCTCTTGACGTCACGCTACCCTCTGCGGCCCTCATGGAGCAAATCTGGCGCAGAATGGAACTTGCGCCTTAAGGAGGGGGTGATGTTATGAATCGCCATATTTTCACACTTTCACATCTTATCATATCTTATCGGGGGCCTTGTCTTATCAACCAACGGACTGTTTCATCATCTGTTTCGTCACCGATCATACTCCTTTTCATTACCGAAGCCGTACTCATGTCGGACACACGCCAACACATGGATGACATCATACATGCCGATACCTCATGGACTCCCTATTGTATACACACCGCCGACACTCGTAGCACACATGGTCGTTTCAGTATTATTACTTACATGCAGTTACCACTCGTATTTAATGGTTTCACGGACTAGTAGCATACAACACTGGGTCAAGGGCGTGGAGCATCCCTAGTGGAAACGCGTATGGACAAGGAGTCTCAAACACAGACTTACTAGTATATAAGCAGTAGTGTAGTATCATTGTACTTTAGTTCCGATCTCGTTTATACACCTGGCCTAGCCTAGTCTTACGAACGCGAACGCTTTCTTCCTTAGTTCTTACTGTGGTACCTGGTTGAGTCTCGTGGCTTAGTCAGTCGCTAACAGACTTGAACCAGAATCGCCAACGTTATCCGACCGACACCAGCACAACGGAGGTGGCGTGCATTAGCAATCCCGCTGATTGCTGCGGCGCGCGCCGTACCATGAATGGTACCATCTTAAAGAACCTCCATGATCCAGAAGAAAACTTTGTGCGAGACGAGTGCCAAGCGTTTTTCTCGCGATCATTTGTTCGCACACGTTCATTCACCAATCTCTCTGGCTCGTCTGTTGAGTCATGACTACACTCTCAGGGGGCCTCGATAATCTACACTTTGTTGTGTCCTAGGCCAACATTCAACGAGGGCGCTTTGATCACTTTGTTCTGGTGTGTTTGCTATTGGGCTACTTGTAATATAAACATGACGTGCACTTTCTCTCTCAGAGCATCCCCGCGACACCATGCCATCCTCAGTCTCGGCCTCTACTCGTAGCCGTCGCACCAGAATTCGCACCACAGCCCCTAGCACTATCTGGCGCCCTCCCAACTCCTTCATCCTCTTCCGCCAGGAATACGCCCGCCTCTACGCTGGCTTAAAAACTCTCCAGAGCATTTAGCCGCTGTGGAAAAGGAAAATCATGCGAAGAAGTACACAGACTACAGATTTATGCCGCAGACAAAGGAGGTCAAGGAAGATACGACGAGGACCATTGAGACGACGGTCGACTCGCAGCAGGCTTGGACATACGGCCATTACCATTCGGCCCTTCATGAAACGACGCCACTCCCCAACCCGGCCCATCTGCACAACAAATGGATGCTGGCCACGTCACACCCTACTTCCCCGAAACGTATTGGCCGTCCTCTTCGCCTCCCGCTCAGTACATCCATCAGCCTCTACAAGTTCCTGTACGTTTCATAACTTATGGTTGACGACGACTAGTCTATTCTAACCTGACTCATAGCAGACTTCCGACAAGACATTTAAAGATTTTGATTATGTCCAGTTCTTTGGCATCCTTCTGCCCCCCATTCAACCTTTCGAATGCTGATCTGGAGCTGAGAGATATTGCCGATGGGCAAAGCGGACGACGGAGAGATGTTCCCATAACAGAAGGACTCCTTCAGCTTACAGCCCATTCATACTGTATATTACTTGCTACTTCCCTCCATATCGGAATTGTTTATGAGTTCTATGCCTATGATCATCATGCATTACACGTAGAATACTCTCGTTCGACTTAAGGCTTACTGAACTGAATATCAGAAAAGTCTAAAAGGGAATACTAAGATAAACAGATCTAAACTTTAAAGTCTAACACTCAACTTGTCGCCACCATCGTGTCTCAGCCCTCTCACCAATATCCTTAACGTCTCCCACAAATCCGCCTTCAGCGCCTCCATCCTCCCCACCTCTAGCCCCCACCTCGGCGGTAACCCAGGGACAATGCGCCCATGACACCTCTGTGGATCCATCTTCTCCACGCGTAGTCCGGCCTCCTGCTTCGTCCACGCCTCGACAATAGCGCAGCAATAACACATCTTACGACTCGAGCTAATGTGCGGCATGTAGACGACGCGGGATACGAGCTATGTCTAGTCAGAACGAGACGGTGAGGGAGAAGGAAGAGGACTTATGTAACGATTAGGTGACATGCACCGCCACCTATATTACTTCCGCGCCTCAGTTTACTCCCCCCTCTTTGATATACTACCCGATTCGTATTAATTACTATACTACTTTGACTCAGCTAGATAAAATACTATATATATAGCCTCGTAGCTAGAGTCGTAAGTAGGATCTCCCAAATCTACTATTTTATCCAGTCATTTGGTCCCTCTGAGACTCGACTCTCCTCGACTCTCATCACTCCCTCATACCCGTGTGACGGCTACCGTGGTCTTTGATCACGCTAACCTCACATATTTTGACTAGACCCCCCACCACTCTGCTTTTCTAAAAACCTCTCTCTCTCCCCGCCGACGGAGCCCCCAGGTCTGATCAACCCGGACATCCTCGACACCCGACCCTCAAAAATGTCTACCCACTACAACCTTCGCACTCGGCGTCGAGCCCTTTCTGCTCCGCCAACCCCCTCTGTTCACAACGACGCCGACGATAATGTCGACGGCGTTGTTACTCCCGACCAAAACTCAGGTGCGCAACCTGACACTTCTCCTCTTACTACTCCGCTGTCCGAACCAGACTTGTATATACCCACCCACTCCGAGGCGCGCGCGGCATCTGCGGATGTCTCGTTGCCCTCGCGTATCCCTGAAGAACATCGCGATGTTCCTCAGGCGGCTCTGGTCAGCGATGACCATGATTCTGCACGATCTATCAAGGTTGAAGAGGATTCAAACCCTCTGCCCTGGATCACTGTCTCCTACTCTCGTAGCAATTCCCCTGTCAGTAGTGAACAAAATAAAGTTGATTTGTACCTTAAAATGCAAATAGCAAAAGATAAAGCTGAGGCAATCCACGCGGCTGAGAGTGCACTCTCGCATGGTCAAAGGAAATTGATTGCTCGTCGGGTCAATGCTCTAAAAATATACGAGCCCGGCGAACGTTCGGACGATTCATCCGAGGATGAACCCGAAGCTCCTTCCCGTCCTGAAAGTCCAGAACTAGTGTATACAGGCAAAGGAAAAACTATAGATCCCCGCAACTGGGGAAATGTCAACTTCAAAGATGAGAATGGAGATGGACTACTCTTACAAGAGGCCATGCTCCGGGACTTCAAATCAAAAAAGAAAGTCCCCACCAAGAAGATCATCAGTGGTCCTCGTTTATTCTCGAGCACTGCATTTGATGATGAGGATGATCATTCGGAGGATGAAAGTCCCACGGACACGTTCAATCCGAAGACAGCGGGTCCCTCTAACCAAAAGGCGAACCGAAAGTCAACGAAAGAGGAAATCGAAGACGACAATGCTCCTCCAAAGCGAAAGGGAGCATACCAGTTGTCGAAGTATGTCCTTGAGGCTACCTCTGAGTCATCTGAGGATGAAGCTGGGCCTAAGAAGGTCAAGCGTAAAAAGAAGAAGTCCAAGAAACGCGCCACTTCTTCTCCCATCACAGACAATATAACCGAAAAAATCCACGATGCTGTGGAAGAACGCACGCGTACTCGGTCAAAGACCAAGGTGAACAGCTCCAAAGACTTCTTCATCCCGTCCAAACAAATCGCGCCGGAAAGTCACCTGGACAAGCTTCTCAATGGAGGGAAAAGGAACAACCGTTCTGACCCACCGGAAGATTTAAGCAGCGCGTCGTCGAGCTCCAGCTCTTCGTCGTCGTCGTCCAGTGACTCGTCGGGTGAATCTAGTTCGGATTCGGACTCTTCGGGCCATAAGAAATCCAAGCGCCATGCCTCGAAGAAGCACTCCAAGAAGAAGAAGAGTCGCAAATCCCTTCTGAAGCCCGAGCCACCTGAAAAATACAACGGGTCAGCAAGTGTTCGGGACTTCATGAAGTTTGTAACAGATGGTACCTCGTATGTTCGCGACGGTTGTGTCGCTAAGAAGTATCGAGTGTCCAAACTTGCTCGGTACTTGACGGGTATTGCCCATGATTTCTACATCAGCAAGGTAGCTGATGATGTCCGCAACTGGCGCCTGAAGCAATTCTTCACGGCGCTTTACAATCACTGCTTCCCGTTGACCTATCGAATGGATCAGCGCGCTAAATTGGACAACTGTCGACAGGGTGAACGTACCGTGCGGCAGCATATCACGTCCCTAAGCGAACTGTTCAACACGGTTGGTATTACCGATGAACCGATAGAGTTATCCGGCTCTGGCGCAGTCTTAGCTCTCGAATCCAACAAGAGCTCTGGAAGGAGAAACTCACTCCTGAAACCTCCTTGTATGACGAGGTAGTCAATGCCGCCGAACTTGCTGAGATGATCTTAGCAATCGGACGACGCAACTACGAACAGACAAACCCCAACAATCGGCGGAATGACAATTCAAAGTCATACTATCACCCCCTCTCAAAGGGTTCATTTTCCTCAACTCGACCTCTTCAGGCCGCAAGCTCAAGGTTCAACGGTCCTCGTGTTAACCCGATCGGGCCAGCACCAACGTCGTACTCGCGGAAATCAAAGATTTGGACCACGGTCAAGGGATAGACCAAAGTCAAATCGTCGGGAACTCTCCGAGAAGGAAAAAGAGGAATATCGGTCCAAGAACCTTTGTTTCCGATGCGGCGGGCCTGGTCATATGTCGTACCAGTGCCCAGACGGGAAAAATGTGTCTGGCGGAAGAGGAGGAGGCCCTCCAGGTCTTCATTCCTCTAGTGCGCGCTTAAACACGGCTCCCGAACCTGTCGTTGATAGTACAAATGATATTTGGACATCTGCTGTCCGTTTTGCTTACCCTACATGTGATCAGATGAATGGTTCACGGACGATAACGCAAGTGATACTGACTCTGATGATGAAACGGACGATGGCCTAGCTGCCAAACTTTCTGAGGTTGAACATTTTGTAAACAGCTACTAGAGAATGATCAGTACAATGCCAGTGATTCTGAGTACGGATCTGACCTGGATCTTCCTCCTCTCCAAGACGTCTCCGACAGCGAAGACGAAGAAGACAATGTCAGCAGAAATGATCCCGTCACCTGGGAAACTTCTTCAAGTGCGATATGCGTAAAGAAATCTATAATGATGCTGGACCATGCTCCACCGGTCCGCCGTCTCTTGCAAGTGTTAGCGAGTCTGATTTCAACAATGACAAGACCTCCAGTTCAGATGATAACGGAAGCTCTGGCTCAGACAGCGAGATCCGCATGTTTCGCTTCATTCCACGCCCGCTCGAAAACAGCGAGCGAAGTATGCCACCGGAGAGCCTGAAATCGTCAACCATGGCTTCAACCTTCCAGACTGCTGTAAAGCAGATCTGGGAAATCGCTCCGACACGTCACAACCAAACCTGAACAGGCTTCTTCCCGAGTCGGTTCTGGCCAAGGAAGGACACGCGTTTCAACAGATAGATGACGAGACACGAGCTACGCGCTCCGTAACCATGGACCATACAAAAATTGGGTGGATTCGGGCAGACGCGATTAGCTTTGCACTCACGAAAGCGGCACCCTACCCGGCGAAGACAATAGCCAGGAACCTCGTCGTATTTTCTCGTACAGGACAGTAGGCGATAAATATGTTGTGTACGATAACCGCTATGATTTGGATCAGCTCTTGATTCCTCGAGAACTCGCGGAAACCCTACCTTCCCTCTCGTTGAGTGTACGCCATGCAGCGCGGTACGAGTAATGGAGTCAACTGGTATTCCTTGCCAGCCACAATGCTTGGGCTGGCAGAGGGCAGCTCCGATGGTTGGAGGAAGAGGCTGTCGAACAGTACCTCAATGTTTCCAGCCATATCCGGTGATTCCTCGCAAATTGGTCGAACTGAACGTTTCCACTGCAGGACAGATGACGATGGTGTTAGCTTGAGCATCTGGGATACTCACCAAGATCTCCGATTCAAACTAGCCAAGGACCGTGTACGCAAACCACTGTTTAACCTTAACAACTGGTATCGTGTGCTTCTAACAAAATCTCAGAACCACTAGACTGGGATCTTGAGGATACTGGGACAACGTACCTATCTTCGGATATCTCCAGGAAGTGATGGACCGCATGGACGACGAACTTGACGTCCTGCGCGTATCCGGCGCTCAAGTGCCGCGAGATAGATACGCGGCCGTTCAACGGAATTCTGCGCGGTGAAGGACACCGGGCGCCACGTTCCAAAGACCATAGTTATCGCGGTACGTCTAAATGGCCATCCTGTGAAAGCGTTAATTGACTCTGGTTCTATGGCAGACATCGTGTCCACCACAATCCTAGACCAGCTCAAACTCACCAAAATTGTGCTTGAAAACCTCTCGCATCCAACTTGCTGTCCAAGGATCACGGTCGAAGATTAATTATGGCGCTCGTGCTACGTTTCAATATCAGAACATCAATGAAGAACAATATTTTGATGTGGGCAAAACCTGTCGGGTTATGATATGATTCTGGGCACTCCGTGGCTCCATCAACATAGCGTGTCTGTTGGATTCAATGAACCTCGCGTGATTATCGGAAGCAATGAGAGCTTACCTATAACGTCTGGCTCGTGGACTTCTCGCATTGCCTCAAACAGTGCGCGCTTAGAAGAATCAATCCTCGAGAAATCACGTCAAGAAATTCTTGAGTACGCGCGTCCATTATTCAAAAAAGCAGCCGAGACGCCACTGCCTCCGTTACGCGAGATCAACCATGAGATACCTCTGATTGATGAGGACAAGCGATATCCGTGGCGTCCTTCGAAATGCCCTGAAAAATTTCGTGATCAATGGGCATCAAAAAGAGATGACTATCTACGTACCGGGCGCTGGCAGGTATCGACAGCAAGAAACACTTCGCCGTTGCTTCTGATCCCGAAGATTGACGACCCAAAACGGCTCCGAGTAGTTTGCGACATGAGGGCGCGAAATGCGAACACAAAGAAGCTTGCATCGCCAATTCCCGACACACACGGAATTCGGCGTCGAATTGCTAACGCCAAGTATCGTTCCACGATGGATGGCAGTGACGCATTCGAGCAGATCAGGATCACGCCCGCACATGTTCCTCGCACTGCAGTGGCTACGCCTGACGGAGTAATGGTCAGTCTCGTCATGCAGCAAGGTGATTGTAATGCACCTGCTACGTTTCAAACCAACATGTACCATTATTTTGCACCGTATATCGGTCGGTGGATGGATGTCTATCTAGATGATATTATCATCTATTCCAACTCTCTGGAGGAGCATGTAACTCACCTCAAAACTGTAATTGATATTCTTTCAAAAAACAAGTTCTACTTGGCCGAGCGGAAGATGAAGATCCTTGTTACTGAAGTGAAAGTGCTTGGCAGCATCATTGACGACTCGGGCATTAGAATGGACCCGCACAAAGTCGACTCCGTAATGAAGTGGCCAACGCCGACTAATAGGGATCTTCTACGGGGATTCCTCGGGTCAGTCGGGTACTTGGCAGACGACGTCGATTCTGTACGCGTACCTATGGGAGTCTTGACAGCTATAACTGGTGATGCCGTCCCCTTTAGATGGGGTTACACCGAGCAACGCGCTTTCGAAGACGTTAAACGGAAGATCGAAGCAGGCGGTAAACGCAGTCGCGTACCGTTGGATTACAGTGACGGCGCTCCTCCCGTATGGTTGGTTACCGACGGGTGCGCTACCGGTATTGCTGGCGTAGTAATCCAAGGCCACGACTGGAAAAGCGGATCCGTTGCGGCATATTACTCTGCAAAGCTGAATGCCGCCCAGCAGAATTACCCCGTCCACGAAATCGAAATGCTTGCTGGCGTCGAGACAATGATGCGGTATCGCGATATCCTGCAAGGATTAAGTTTTACTTGGGTAACTGACCACAAAGGATTAACCTACCTGCTGTCGCAAAAGGATCTCTCTGGCCGGCAAGCACGCTGGCTTGAGAAACTGGGAATGTTCGACTTTAAAGTCGAGTATGTTCGCGGGGTCGACAATGTCCTCGCTGACTCGTTGTCCCGGATATACTCCAATGAGGCCAAAGGCACGCTGCGCTCACGCAGTGAGTATACGTATCACGACGTTGTCGACAATGACTCACTTGAGAAATTCGGAGTAACAGCACCCCTCCTCGTCGGAACGGAGGGCGCGTCTCGTGCTCCTGGTGGTCTTGAAGCTAGTGCAATGGAACTACGCGACCGAAAACCGGTTAGTTATGCACCTGCGCCGCGGAAAAAGCGCACCGTTAACGAGTCCACGGCATTTGCCCGTCGGATGAAAGAGAAATTCGTCCTTCGTGGGCCAAAGGAACGAACTGAGGGCGGGAGTACACCACCCAACGTCCAAATCTTGCCCGAAGCCGACGCGCCTGGTCCCGCTGCGTCGCAAACACCGTCAAAATCCGCGACGACTGTCCCATCATCCGTGCCCGCTGCTCCCGGTCCTGCTGCTCCCGGTACTCCTGCTGGTTCTGGTCTTGATCCTGCTGGTCCTACTGCCAAGTTGCCGGCGCTGAGCCAAACAACACCAAGCTCGTCGGCGCAGAGCCAAACGAGCGCGACGGCACAAAGCCAATCGACACCGTGGGTGGCTCAGAGCCAACCAGAACACATTACAGAAGAACTCGTCCCTACCCCAGTTGACGGTTTGAAGAGACCCGGAGTTAACACGGACTCAACCGATCGGGGTTCAACGGAACCAAATCCAGTTCCTGTTCTCAACCATGATTCAACAATCATGGACATCCTAACATCTGGACGCGCTGGCATCGACCTTAAAGCCACGATTCGAGACAGATACGCGGGCGACCCCGTATTTCGCGCTGTACTCGCAAAGCCAAAAGAATTTAGAAACTTTGACGTTGCAGACGGCTTAGTTTATCTGCGACTTGGGGAACAACGCCTTCTATGTGTTCCTCTCCTCCACCTCAATGGACGCAATCTTCGCGAAATCATCATCGACGAGGCTCACTCTCTGCTCGCCCACCTTGGTTACCGCAAGACGTTGGCATATCTCCGAACCCAGGTTTGGTGGAAATCTATGGCGAAAGACATAGAAATGTTCTGTACGTCTTGTTCAATTTGTGCAAGGATCAAGCCTAACAACCAAAAGCCTTACGGACAGCTCAAGCCTCTTGGACCTCCCACGACACCATGGGAAGTTATCGGCATTGATTTTATGGGACCCCTTCCACTGTCAAAGAACCGTGATGGCTCGTTCGACTCACTCGCCGTTATCGTGGATCACCTCACGGGGATGGTTCACCTCGTTCCAGGCCGAACAAATTACAAGGCCAAGGATGTCGCTGAACTTGTCTTCGCCGAGGTATACAAACATCATGGTTTACCAAAAGCCATTGTGAGTGATCGTGATTCTTTATTCACAAGTCAGTTTTGGACTCACCTCCACGCTCTGATAGGCAGTAGCTTCAAGATGTCCTCTGCTTACCATCCGGAAACTGATGGTCTCACGGAACGTGCGAATCGGACTATCGAGCAGATGCTCCGGCAGTGTATTTCCCCGACGCACCACGATTGGGTCTCAAAGCTCCCAGCAATCGAATTTGCTATCAACCTGGCAAGATCAGAAACAACGGGATACTCTCCGTTCTTTTTGAATTCGGGACGCATACCTCGTGCTATGGTCTGGGATGCTGCAGGTAAAGACGAATACCCCGGTGTCCGTGTTTTTGCTCAACGGCTCAAGCAGGCAATCATCGCCGCTCATGACAGCATTCTTGACGCGCGTGTTAAACAAACTCGCGATGCGAATCGGAAACGGCGACCAGTACCGTTCTCAGTTGATGATTTCGTGTACTTATCGACGAAGAATATCTCGTTTCCGAAAGGAACAGTTCGTAAACTGGTTCCCAAGTACATTGGTCCGTATCGTATCATACGGAATTTTAATGACACTTCGTTCCGCCTTGCTCTACCATCCGCATTGAAGCAGCGTGGAATACATGATGTATTTCATGCATCTCTTCTGAGAATCCATGTACCGAACGATGACCGATTGTTTCCCGGAAGGTTGGACACTCAAATCTCTGCTTTTGATACTCCGCAAAGTGAGTGGGCGGTCGACTGTATTCTCCGACACTCGGGCTATGGCGAAAACTTACTCTTTGAGTTAAAATGGAAGGCGGGAGACATTACTTGGCTCCCGCTCAATAAAGTTGATCATCTGCATGCTTTAGAGCAATATCTTGAAGTACAAGGTGTTGAATCTATTGATAAACTTGCCCGAACTCCAGCCAAAGAAAATTTGGAAACTCAAATCGAATTTGCCGTCGTATCTCTATGTGAAATAGACGACTCGCCCATATATAATAGGTCGGGGGGCGAAGAAAATCCAGCTTTACCGCCCCCATCCTTTCCCATGTCCCAGCCAGACCTCATCAACTTCTCCACCCCCACCGTGCAGCTCGCCTCCCTCCAGGAGCGAGTCCGTTCCCGCAATGAACGAGCAGCTGCCAAAACCACCCCTTTCCAAATCTATACCCCCCTCGTCCTCGACTATCCTGGCTCCCCGTTCACCGTCGAAACTGGTACGGGTCGGATCTCGTGGACTGACCTCTACGGAGGGGCCACCATCGACACCACTACCATGCTCGCATCCACCCAGTTCCTCGAAGGACTCCATGATGGAACCTTTACCGACGAACATATCGCGCAGGAGGCTATGTTCGCGCACTCCCAGGACAGTCCATCGCTTGTCCTGCGTTTCTGGAGAAAGTGGGACGAGGTTAGCCCCGACGAAATTGATGTTTGGTTTCCAACGGTGTCCCTCCTTTCCGGCACCGTCGATACCGAACTCGCCTTGACATTCAGACCCGTCACATCCATCCATTTCCGCCTCGAGAATCCTGCTGTTGACGATGGTAGCTTCGGCTTGCTCGACGACATGACGGTCGGAGACATCTTTGGCAATGGAGACGACGTGTTGATGAAAGATGCCGCTCCGCTTCTCCCCAGCAAGCCTGCACCTCATCATGAGAAAGAATCCACCATTCGTACGAACAGGAACTCTGACACACCTTCCAAGAACAAGTTCAAGGCTCCATATCCCAAGACGCGTCCCCCCAAGGCTCCCGCCTCCGTTGCCGGAACAGCCGTCACGTCGTGGTCCTCCATGTCGTCCAAAGTCAGCACTGCTCCGCCACCCGCGATGCTCCAGGCCTTCCGTATGCGTCAGCGCGAAGCTGCCGACGACGAACTCTTCCTGAACATGCTCGTCTCCACGTCCAAACAGCACATCAAGCAGCAACTCTACCAGGAGGGGAAAAAGTCAGACCGTCTCATGAGGAAGGAGGTTAAAGAGCAGGAGGCTGACATCGAGCGACGTGTCAACGAGCGTATCCGCGAACGAGATGAGGAGACCAAGGCCAAAGGCAAGGCGCGTGCTGATTAGAACCCTGTGCCATGGTTCGGAGGGCGTATGTAACGATTAGGTGACATGCACCGCCACCTATATTACTTCCGCGCCTCAGTTTACTCCCCCCTCTTTGATATACTACCCGATTCGTATTAATTACTATACTACTTTGACTCAGCTAGATAAAATACTATATATATAGCCTCGTAGCTAGAGTCGTAAGTAGGATCTCCCAAATCTACTATTTTATCCAGTCATTTGGTCCCTCTGAGACTCGACTCTCCTCGACTCTCATCACTCCCTCATACCCGTGTGACGGCTACCGTGGTCTTTGATCACGCTAACCTCACAACTTACGTCGGCGGACCGACTATCAAATTGATTTGCAAACTCTCCTCCTGATTGACAGTACGCCCGTTTCATACACATAATCGCCGCCTCTGGATGTATCGCAGCGGAGACGCGACGCTAAGTACGGCGACCCAAGGTTCTGATTCGTCGACATCGTCGATGTACATTGAAATTTTTCGAAAGAGAGGTATATGACGGGCGTGATAGCGGGTCCACAGTGTTGAGATACACGACGCCGACGGTCATATCGTTGATGTCTATCGATGGCGGAAGCGAAGTATGATGATGATGGCGGTGGAGATGGAGAAGCTTCGCATGGAGAGCGATGCCGACGATATCCGAGAGGTAGTTCACGACTAGACGCTGCATGCATGTCGGGAGTAGGTAATACTCATTCGCTGCATCATCATGAGGCGCTGCTCGACGCGTTGATTAGTTAACTTGAGAATCAAAGCCATGCAACGAACCCATAGAATGTGCGCTCTATCAACTGCACAGCCAATGACGATTTGTTAAACACGGGCTGCATCTTCTCATACTCGAAGAACCTCTTAAAGGTATGTATCGCATCCACAAGAAAGAACAGTTCACTCGGCTTCGAGTCCGGCTTCCCAAACGCAAGCTAAGCGTAACCCAAAAGGATTCCAAGACCGTTAATCCACCGCGGGATATTGGCGTTCGTAATTGAAACTGTGTTCGCCTTTTTATCCCAGACCCCCACAACGATTTGTGCTATGAATTTCCCCAAAGGAGTCTTGACTGGCCAAAGGACACCTTCCTTGGGCAGCAGAGTGTAGTCTTTCGAACTGTCGGCGCCCATCCACGCGCAGAATATCTCCCGAAAGCCACTTGTGTGATCTGGGAAAATGCGATCCGAGGCAGTGATCTTCTGCCGCACTTCGGTCGCGCGTTCGTTGAGAATGTCGGGGCCGCGCGTCGCGTTGCGACATTCTTTCCGGCGAAAGGTGTTTTGAATGTATTCCGAGATGGCGTCGTGATCAGATCTGAGAGCTATTGAGCTTGGAAGATGCAGGTAGACAGGAACGTACAACGAGTCCTTCAGGACTGATTTAGGTGAAGAGTCTGGTGTTCCAACAAGAGTAACTTCTATACGAACGAGTCAGTCGCATCAATGTTACGCAGATGGTTTGACGAACCAGAGTCGGACCAAGTAGATGCTAAAATGCGTCGATTTCATCTTGGCGCCTGGTGACCGCTTACCTCTTGTGCGCACAACCTGTTTTCGATGCGGTCTGTCAAGTCCATTTTTTGCGCCCGTTTGGCTCCAGGCAGTTAAGAACAATAGCGCTGTCCCATGCTGGCAAGCATTGTAGTCGAATAGGTGCGTGCAGTCAAGAGAGCGATCCACAGGCTACAGTATGGACACTGTCAGTGTCAAACATGGTGGTCCAAGGCAAGTGCATTCATACGGCCGGTCCGCACAGTCAAGATTTGAGCAATGCTTTTGTCTTCCAACAAGAAATACCACACTCCCTCCTTGACCTGTTGCTTGTGACCCTTTTCTTCCCCGCCGACCATCGCAGTCCATGTACTACTGAAGCGTTGTGGGTCTGCGTACTAGGACAACGAGGCTTGCTGACCACACGTCGACACTCAGATCCTATAGCTTAGTTCTCTTAGGCAAGATCGTAAAGATGTCATCATTGGTGGATTGACAAGGCTACCGTACAGAAGAACGTTGATGCTACATACCAAATCACTGCACAGGCCCAGTACCATTGTTCAAGCTAGTCTTGAAACCCGCGCGTACATTCTGCAGCCGCGTCAGCGCATGTACAGTATCACACAAATAAGTTCCGACTCACCTCAAGTTCGCTGGGCAAGGGCGCACAGTTCGATGGCGGCAGCGGGTCCTGGCCCCCTGGACATCCACTTGAATGTAGTAGCGATAGTAGACAATGTGCGGGCCGAATATCTTCTCAGACGACGTCCGCCAATACCGACGTCGATGAAAATCAATAGTTGAGAGTACATGTCGATTGCTTGCGGCGCCACTGAAAAGGAAACTAGGTCGTCGAGACTATTGCCCCAGTGATCAAGAGGGACGACTTTCGCCAATGTCCACAACCTAGACTGATTGTCCACATCGGACAGTAGGACAGCCTTGCAGAGAGTTACCAGGTGGTTAGATTCGCTGAGATCATCCAAGACGCGTTTGAAAATATCGGAACGGTGCGCTGACAGAACCGCTAAACCGTCAATGTAGAGGGCAGCCAAGTCGGCCGTGTCAAACGCCATCCACAGATGCAGCGGGTGGATAGAGTCCGGATGCTTCTTGTCAGTCCATCCTGCCCACCCATACTCGAAACTCGTAGACAGGCCACGTAACCAGGATCGTCCAAGGAGTCCGGAATACACCTTTGCAATGGAAACTGTATGCCCATCATCAATAGTGCTTGATGAAAGAAGATATGACAGGACGTTGCTGAGGATCTCCACCGGATTATCGGGTCGTTCAAAGGCAACACGCAGAACGGACTGGAAGACCTCCTCGGTGAGCCACAAGAAATCATGTAAGAAGGTACCTGTGCGATGAAGCTGCCAATTGAGACCTTTGAAGACACTGAAAACGACTTTGCTCTCGTCTTCGAGCGTCATGACTGTTCCTGTTCCAAACGCGTCGGTTCTCATCACGTTCTGGAGAGCTTTAATGGTAGCCAGCATGGCATCACGGTGTTCAAAAGGCACGCCGCCGATTGTGTATTCGCAG
>JADNYV010000749.1:0-16531 GCA_015501055.1 Mucidula mucida
ATGCCGTCTTGACAGTCCTTGAGTAACCGCCTACCTAACTCTGGCGTCAAGAAGGTGAGTTCCCGCACTAGTCACAGTGTTAGAGGCAGTCACGTGCTTCTGTCACAAAACGACGGCCATGACCCGGTCCATCCCGAAGTTCCCACAGCCACTTCAAAACTCCCACTTCAGCAGCCCTTGAAGATGCGTTGGAAACTCTGCTGACTATTAGTCAAGCTAGGCGATGCAATGAACAAGACGTGATTTGGATGCGACGAACTCTGAGTCTCACGGCACGATCATCTGATCCGTCAATGTTAAATCTGTTCGACCTGTCATGGTGACACTTCAACTACTTTGTTTGGCCTATGCCCCGAGAACAGTCGTCTCGATCATCTCAGTATGGCGCCCGACAACGAACGGTCTGAGTCGACCTGCCGCGGCATGAAATCTTGGGACAGTTGTCCTTTTGCGACGGGACCGCGTCTGGGATACAATTTCGTTCGGAATTAACTCAGCACAGGCGTCCATCGCCACACGGGACGAGTCATCTGTGTTCCGTGGTCTGAACTGCTGGAGTATAAATCCCATGAGTCGTCGGCAGAAAGTGTCATCTTCATCCTCTTCTTCTTTCCTTCTCTCGTCTAGACATACGCCACTAGCATTCTATCACCTTTAATTTCAAACTACACCAGCTAATATGTGCCGCATTCGCCAGTACGTCTTCATCCTACAAACACATCGAACCTTTTGACAAACAGCTTTGTTACAGGGTCTGCAATGTCTACACCAAGTGTGGCCACGGAATAAGCCTTGTAGGTCCTTGGACTCATGAGCCTTCGCTTTCCTGCTTATATTACTTCCTCCCTGTCAGCCCGATGAATTTGTGAGGACACTTCCTCAGCACGTATTTACTATCCTCACCCAATACCAGATTCAATGCGAATCGGTGAACTGTCGCTTCAGTACCTTCCACCCTGCTACGTGCAGGCCCCCTCAGTGCCTCCAGACCTGCGCCCAGTAGTAAGCTATCCACCCATTTTATTAACCACCACTTACTAATTGACGCCCGTCTGTAGCAAGAAGTTCCCGGAGCAATACAGTATGTCCTCCTCAGTTCGTATCATTCAACACCTGCCTTTCTAACCTATGTCAAGGCCCTCACATTAACGCGTACTGCTATGCCTGCCAGCAGCAACAAGCTCATGCGAGCCGCCGCTAAGCATCTATTATCCGCCATCGTGCCAATAATATCCTATAATCTCCCAGTAATATAATCGTAGACAGTACTACACTACATATACAAGTACCTTAGAGATAGATATCGTGTTTCGACTCTCTAGACAGATGCACAGTGTCAATCCATTCTTGTGTTTTTTTTGCCATTGGTACATCGTTGGATGCCAGTATACCACATTATTGGTATCTGCGGTAACGAAAATGAGAATTACTCGTGCGCGCCCAGGCCGTTACTGTTCAAGTTCTCTGAGCTGCTGCCGCCACGTAAAGACCCCCTCCGCCACAGGGTCTCAAAGAAAACAAGTCAATGCATAAAGCCGCTCCGAGTGATAATGCACTTCGTCTAGCATTTCGATGCGCGCTGGATGAAATCTGGCGAGGTGGAGGAGTGATCGCTACTACTACCGATGATGTCAAGGGACCGGGCTGGTTCTTCGTTGCTCTGTACTTAGCAGGCTCTACGGTACCTTTGAACATGCAAACGGCGACGCGACGGGTTGTTGAGATCCTGAACGTTCAACTTGAGCGCTCCTCTGGCCCGTCGGTGGAAGTGAAAGAGCCGGGTAAAGTCCAGAAATTTGACGCCACCATCTTTCTTTCCCTTCCGGAGGGTTCAGAACGCCGGATTCCTGTTCCGGTCATTCTATTAGGGGTGCCAAGGAGCCTGGTAAGCCTCAACCTCGACGTTCTCCGCATTCATGGTGCGCTTTCACGCGGATCCGAGCTCTTCGAAGAACGGGAGCAAGACGCAAAGAAGGTGGACTTGAAGCTGTTACCGATTTACCTCTGATGGAAGAAGAACCAGTGAGCTTTTTGTTCTTAAAATACCTCGGGCGACGGTGATCGACCATCATATAATCGGTAGCACGCAGTACAACCCGTTTTTTAACCACGCGGACTTGACGCGTTGCTCTCAAATTTCAATGTCGACATGCAGGGAAAGCTCCATTTATTGAAATACCCCTTGAGAGATCTTACAATTTGGGGATCAGCAGCGGTGCTCATTCCGTCAAAAGCAAACTTGAACGTTACCTTCAATGTGATGTCTACGCAGGCCATCCCCACCAACATTGCAGAGCTGTACGTTGCTTTCTCGTGGACGAGGCGCATCTTGAAGCTGATCATCCCCACTTTCAGGACAGGTCCATTGGTGGGAATTTAAAAGGCGGGAGTCGACCGATAGTCCTAATAATGGCCCGTAGGTCCTTGGGCATTTTTTTAACTGGGGACTATTCGGGGCGTTGACAGTCCAATCGTGTAGGGCGCTTTTCTCACTGATACTACCCAGCTTCTGCTGATATCCTCAGACATATATTATCTGGCGTTTCCCCGCGATCGATGGCTGGCCAAGTCGATAGTAGCCTCGGTGTACAGTTTGGAGCTTATACAGACCGTTCTCGCGACGCGGGACGCGTTTCGAAATTTTGGGACTGGGTGGGGGGATATGACGGATCTGAACGAGGTTGGGTTCCTGTGGTTCAGGTATGTTGCTACACCGTACACGCCACTTCATGGACATAGTCTGACATCTTCGTTCAGCGTTCCAGTAATGGGCTCTATAAGTAAGACCTCGCTTGCTTCACCGTCAAGTCGCGACTGAGCTGGTACTACTCCAGTCGGCTTCGTCGCACAGTTGTTCTTCGCGTGGAGGATATGGATTTTGAGCAGTAGGCTGTACATCCCAGTTATCATATGTCTGGTGAGTAGAACATAACCTCGTGATTATTGCCCTGACCGTCGGTGAAGCTATCCGCAACGCAATGCATCGCCGGCGTCTGGTCAGGGATCTACTCACACATCATTGGCGTATTCTCCGACATTCCAGAACACACGTTCGTCAGCACTTCGGTACGTCCCCGCTCTAATCACCTATTCATATTCTCAAGAATGTCTCCAGCTCTGGCTAGGTGGCACCGCGCTTTGCGATGTCATAGTCGCGTTTAGTATGATGTACTATCTAAATCGTTCTAGGACAGGATTTCGTTCCACGAACGTTATTCTTTCAAGGTTCATCCGCATCACGATTGAGACGGGTGCAATCTGCGCCACGTTTGCTGTCCTCGATCTTGCGTTCTTTCTTTCTTACCGACACAACAACTTTCATCTAGCACCGTCAATCGCCCTGTCCAAACTATACTCTAACAGCTTGTTGGTGGTATGTGCCATTTCTCCGACGAGAGCACGAAATTGACTTGAAATATGTGTAGGTACTCAATGCTCGCGTGCGCTTCGTCGGTGGACGCGATAGCGGTGCTTGGTCCGAAGACTTTTCGCTGGCGGCGATAGTTACGACGACAGACTTCCAATTTCCGGGCGGAGCCTCATCGAGCTTTGGGCATCGCCATGGCCATCACAGCCAAACAAGTCTTCCTGACAACACGCTCAATATAGCCGTTGCACGAGGGGTTACTGGAGAGTATGAAGACGACGACGTATGTAGCACCTATGCTTTGCTTCACTCGCTAAACATGTCCATAGCACAAACCTCCGAGGGATGCTGACCCAGAATACAATCAACGAAAAGGTGTTTTGGTCGAATGAACTCTTCGTCATATGCTTGTCAGACAGCTATGTGTTTGTATTATTATGACTTACATATGATGGATCACTAATGTCAAACGACGAGACCTTCTTGGGCTGTTACTCGATGAAGCTTGAGACCCAAGCTTATTGAACTTTCCGTCGAGACAAATTGATTGGCATCAGGTTCAGTGATCTGAACTGGCTAGGTCATCGCATTGAATGTCAGAATTTACTCGCCACTGTCAATGGTACACATTGATAACTGATGACTTCAGTGTTTACTGGGCATGACTTTGAATGTCCTGTGATTATAGACTGCCTGGTGTCAATGGTCCCTTGTCCCATCAAGGCATCGTTCAAGGCAACGAGCTTGCCCGAGAGCCAGAAGACGCGATGAGGGTTCATTCTAAGTGGTCTCATTCTATATCATTATGTTTTGTCATTTGTCGGAGCGAGGAGCGAAAGGCTTCGCCCCGCCAGCGGTGGCATCACATTCAACCAAATGATGTCAATATCCATCGATCTCATTGGGAGAGAGGCGTTGAGTCCCATTGATACGTGATCAAGCATTCCCAACAGAGTCTTGAGTCGTAACGTGGCGACAGCAATAACCGCGCGACTGACATCAAGAAGCGTCCAAGAAAAACCTCCACAAACCAAACATGATGTTCGCGATGAAGCCGATGACCAAACCGACTTGCATTGCGCGGCTAACAAGATTGGAATATCGGCGGTCCATCAACAGGCAAAATTGAGACACTCACGAAAATATGACGCTGTCTGGCGGCTCGTATTCGGTACCGTCTTCCCAGAACACCGGGGGAATTGGTTGCGGATAAAGAAGAATGGGAGTATGGGAAAGAAGAAGCCTATTACCAGACCTTGGATGATGGAGGAGTTGGCAGAGGTAGACTGGGATAGTGAAGCGGTTCCGGCGTTATCCATAGAATCGATCCATTGCTCTTCAAGTGCTCTGGCGTGTTCGTCATCTACAGATTATCAGCATACAAGCATAACATGTTCAACGCGTTCTTACATTCTTCCTCCGTCTCAAAGTGTTGTTCATCAAGAAAGTTGTTCGAGGACTGACTGTGAAACTGGCGTCTGAAATTGGCGATGTCGGCTTCTGAGAAGCCTACAGACGCCAGCCTGTCAAAGCCCCTTGCGGGTTGCATTTGGGTCGCCTGTCATTCATTAATTAGAAGAAAGAAGAGGTCTCTGCAGATTTAAATCCACCTGTAATCCTTCATCATTATCTCCTTGGCCAAATTCAACTTTGGCGCCGACAGAGCAGTGCAGCCACGTCGTGGTAGCTGCCGCAATGCGCGCTTCCTGCGCCTCGTCGTCGACGCTGCTCGCGACTTTCTTTTGACGGCCTTCGTGAGTGTCCAGCCACGAGAAGAGCGGTATCCCATCCGTCAACAACCGCCCGGAATATATGAGTCGAAGTTTGCGATCCTCCAGGTCAGCCCGGGCGTTGCGAATCTGCCACATTGTCATTCCAGGATGCAAGTAAATCGAAGTATATGGGGTTCTTACTATTGTCTTCACGTCCTTGACAGTATCTTGCTTCCCAATGGTCAGCTGTAGATCAGGCAGTCCCTCCGTGAACCGAATGACAAGATGTCGAACAGTCACTTCATGGCTAGTCGAAGCCTCTGGTGCGCCAGCGGGAACTAGAAGGTCTATAGCCCGTCGTTTCCCCTTGGCTTTCTCGCTGAGCATGTTGGTCCCAATTGTCATGCTGGTAAGAAAGATCCCCTTCGGAGGCAAATCTGATCGGCGTGTATGTGTCAGGCACGCTACACCTCAGTCTTAACTTGGTCCTAGTAATGCTCATAGCTCTTTACTCATCGGATACGAATCCTAGGAGAGCGCGATACGCTGACGTTTTTTTCCGGCGACTGCGCTCAGAAATAGCTCTCCTATTGACGTGAAATTCCATGACCTTCTGGCCAGTTTCATGGTCTCTCCCCTTCACGGCATGCTTTCACAAATCGGGTTTCTTGCTCTTTTCGCTGGTTCTCTGTTATCGCACCCTGCTCAAGCCAGTCCTCTCCTTCCCTAGCTACCATTCCCGACTACGTCATCGCCTATGCCCCACTGTCCCATCTGTATTCCAAAGAACAGTGGTTTCATTCCGATGTAGCGACTCATCTGGAACACACGACACCGCAGGTGAGGGTATCTCATTCTACTTCTTGTTATCGCTCACATGTTGGTTCCGTTTAGATAAACTATACATCTATAGGAAACGCTACCATAACTAGTCTCGCGTCAGTGAGCGCCGACGCGTTCTTGACTTCGGATGACAACGTTGAGAATTCTCCAGCGTGGCTACTTTCTACCGGAAACATGCCAGATGACACAGGATATAGCGCCGCTCCGGGGACCATCGTCTGTGTTCAGAAGGAGGCGGAATCGTCGATGCCTTTTACTTCTCGTTTTACTCGTATAATTACGGTATGCGTCCGTGCCGTCTGTCATTCCTCAACCTCATGCTTCCAAGGTCCACAAGTTCTCGGAATCCGCTTTGGGAACCACGTCGGTGACTGGGAGCACATCGTGATTCGTTTCGTCGACGGGATTCCTGCCTACATCTGGCTCTCCGTACATGACTGGGGTGACGCCTACAGCTTTACTGCTCTCGAGAAACGCGGTCTTCGTCCCGTAACGTACATCGCTACAGGAACGCACGCAAACTACGCGACCGTAGGTACTCACGCTTTTATTCTGCCTTTGGGACTGCTCTCTGACCGGACGGACGCTGGACGGATATGGGACATCACCAAAAATTACCGTGGGTTCTGGTACGACGTCTTGTCACAATCGTTCAGTAGTGCTGGCGGCGCGGGTATTGGTGGCAGGAAGCAGATGTCCGAGGGCTCCAGTTGGCTGACTTGGACCGGACGTTGGGGAGACCAGCAATATCCCAACTCTGATTCAAGGCAGATTTGCATATTGGACCAGTGTCACTATGTAACGGGCCCACTGGTAAGTTCCCAATACTGTTTATTCATTTCGCTTGGACTCATGAATGACTGCAGGTCCAGTCGACAAAAACCTTGGTCGTTTGACGGTTTGTCAGTACGATGAATGCGAGATTCTCGAGGATCTCAGCAGACACGAGAGTGGTGAACGAAAAGTTCATGGCGTCCTGAACGAACAGAACCTGGAGATGTACAATGACCTAGTGTTTTGGGCGAGGACGAAAGCAGGTGATGCATCTAGATAGTTTCTGCCAGAGTGATGTTCCTTACTTAGAAAACTCTTCATGAGGAGAGCATTCAAAACATTGACAGCATGAGTAGTCCAATGCCAAAGAACCTCATGCAAAGTAAGAAGGGACCTCCACAGGACGAAATGGTGAAGTAAAGTTCCTCAGAGGAGTATGTATGTTTGGTTGCTCGAGATTTATCTAAGGACCCCGGAGCGTGACTTCTTCAAAAGTACCTAGCTTCAACTTGCGATTGTGCAACACAGTAGTGTCATGTAAGCCTGGGTGACTTCAACTGGCGAAAAGTCTAATTCTTATGAGCACCGCGCCCATGGCGACACTGCCCAGAGGAATGCACTTGAACAGCGTAGAACAGGGGTCTGGGAGTAGGAAATGAAGAGGCATCGTCGTTCCCCGCCCCATAATATACCCTCATGGCGTTGGTCGCTGCTTACGCATCCCAGACTTGTGTCACTGACGCAATGATTGGAACATTCATAGCAGGTCAAGGAATCCACACTCTGCTGCTCGTGAAGCAGCGACTCGAAGGCGACTTTGAGGGCGACAAATGCCAGATTGAGACGCAGCTAATCTCTATGTTAGCGAGACAACCGGGAGTCCTCGCCCTGTCGGGCGGTCGATATTTTCTTGACGATCGAGAACGGAGAATGTTGCTGGGTCGTCGAAAGATGAACGTCATCGGTGAACAAAGCGCATTAGTAGTGTGATTTCCTGTTACGATGCCCGCAGATGTATCTTCCTCGCACGAGTACATACGTTCAGTGCGTGTGCCATTCTTGAAAGTACAGCTCGATGCTGCTACGCTACGGCTTTGATCCCTAAACACAGTCAGAGCAGTCCTGGGGTAATAGAAGACAAAAGTCACATCTCTCATCGCGTGTAATTTCCCCGGATTGGGTATACTTTCCGTAGATCTTGTGGTAGAAAAACCCAATCCCTGTATCCGAGTACATTGCAGCAAGGGCCCTATCCGCGCCTTCCTGTGTCGCAAAGAGAGCAAATGCCCATGGCCGAAAGAACTTGGCTTGATTAAACGATACTATACAAAATGGTGAGCGGTACGTACGCGTGGAATAAAGACGCGACGCACACATCTCTACAGAAACCACATCGAACGGTTTCAGCAAGTTGAGGACCATCTCGGGATTAGCACCATAAGAAACCGGCACGTTCTCCAGTCGGAGCTCTCTGCTCTTCGGTGCATCGGGATCGAGCTCTGGCGCTTTGTTCTTCGGAAGCCGGATGACCTCTGGTGCAAAGCTCGGGGGTATAGGCGTTATGGTCACGTCGCCCACAGTAAACGGTCGCTCCGCGGCAAGCTTGTCTGCGCCGTCCTTTCTGCGAAATTCGACTATAGACACGCGCGCGCCATGCCAGAGCGTGCTGACCTCTCCATACTTATCAAGGCTGGCTTTGAGGTCTCGGTGCGATATGGCGTCAGATGTCATTAGGTGGACCTCGCGTGTAAGTGTGGTGAAGCTGCGTCTCCAGTGGCGGAACGTCTGCGTCCATTGACGAGCACAGACGATCATGGAAGTTAAGAGGAATAATATAAAGATCAATTATTATTGATTGACGATCACTTAGTGTTTATGTTCCTAAACCATCCCGCTCATGTACTTAGTGCTCTAGCCTCTTCGAAGCCCTCTTCCACTATCACGCATCCCCCAGTTTGAGAAATATCACTGTGAAGATCTGGGCTATCCCAGTTGTCTGTTTTCTCGTGTCCTACACCGCATAAAACTGTGGATGTCTTCGACGTGGCTGCTGTTCATATGTATCGGTGCATTGCGCGCTGTATTGCCTTCTTGCGTGGCTTGAAGGACTAGGTACGGACAGCAATCTGGTATCTGCAATGTTTTCTCGTCATTGGAAGGCGCGGATAGGAGTCAGCCTATGCAGTAACAGGATTTATGTCAATGGCAACTCAATGCCTCAGGTGGCCCTAGATGTGAGTCCACGTTACATCTCGAGCTACCTTGCACGCATGCTTTGGGAGTGTTGTCCGACGGCGCGTGCAAATCTAGAGGCGATCTTGTTTGCAAAATCGCCACCTAATCGTTTGCGCCGCCCTCCTAAAATGAGACATTAGCGCGGAAAGAACTCTTTCGCTACGCTACACTGCTTCGATCGCATCTGATACTTAAAGTTGCGAGCTGCAAATTTCCAAAAGCCCTGGTCCGCTTCCCTGTGGTGGCGTTTCCTTCGATTGATCATATGGAAGTGTCCGTGCTCTCCTTTCGCTCGTTTCGTGTCTGCGCCCCTTACGAATGATGACTTTCATATAAGAAGAGGTTTCTATGACGGTGCTAATCTTTGCAGTATCATCATGTTCGACACTCAGTACACTGTCGATGTAGGCTTCAAGACCGAGAAGCCGTAGGTCTTTTCTTCGCAAATGATACGAGGCTAATGTGTACGCAGGTTCGTTCCTCTGACAATAACACGAGGCGATATTATGCTCGGGTCTATTGCTTTTGGATTCTATGCAAGTTGTCCGTAGGGGGGGATTCCCCAACATCGTCTTACCGTGCCATATTTAGTTCGGGTTCGCTATCCACGTCTTCTGGACGGCTGTCAAGGAAACGCGTCGCGCCTCAAGGGTAAGCGCGCTAGCTCGTTTATCGTGGCAGGCTCTAATGCGCTAACTAGTTTTCGCCCTACATCTTCATGATATGGCTTGAGATCTTGGCGAACACGACATATGCGGTACGCATCAATTTCTCGCCATCTCACAGTCCTTGAAATTCTTACCTAGATCATTGCCTGGCTTTACCTGTGCGTATTCATCGAGAAGCCCGGCGCGGATGAGTCTGACGGTCAAGTGGCAGAGCGGAATTCATACCGCCAAGTATCTGGTTCTTCCTGGCTTGCATCATCTGCTGGATTGCACAGGTTAGTCCCCGCGATCAGTTTTGGAAATCGGCCGACGGTCCATTTGACATGCTTTGCAGGTGCAATGCCTGATGCTCATCATTGTCAATAGACTGTGCATTCTGTTCTCAGCCCCAAGGAAGCGGGTGAGTGTTCATTTTCGCAGGTCTTCGGATCTCATCCTCGGATCGTTTTAGGCGCTACTCAAGTACTCTGTAGCTGGACTGGTTACTTTAATATCAATATCCACGGCTTGCATCTGTGAGTCGTTCTTTATCGAGCCCGGCCGTGGATCTCATCGTGTCCTTTGTAGGGATCCCCGCTCAGTTACAGATCAACCACACGTACATCAGGGTAGGATCTTCTCCCAATTTATGAAGCTGGGATCTGAATGAGCGATTGGCAGACGGACAAGTGGTATGACCGGTTCGAGAAGTCTATCTATCTTCGTAAGTGCCACACACGTACAGATGGGATGGCGAGGAGTAACGGAGGATGATTACAGTCCTCGATGTCACTCTCAACATCCTGTTCATTCGATTGGTCAAAGGGCGGCTAGTCGATCATGGTTTGACGAAGTATAACAAGGTCATGAAGTGGGTCTCTCGTTACCCTTGGTTCACACTGTTTGTTGACTTTCCAAAGATTCAACCAGCATATCATCGTTATATCGGTCGGGATGGATATTCTCTTGCTCGGAGTGACTGGACTGCGAAACCCTTTCGTGTACACTCAGGTGGGTTTTGAATTGTCCTTTGTGTGCGGTGTGCTCATGTCTTGTAGTTCCACCCCATCACTTACATCGTGAAGCTGCAAATCGAGATGACCATGTCCCAACTGCTAATCAGAGTCGCCCGGTCCACTGGTATCAACGTCTACAACGAGGAGAAGGGGCACGTCAGCACCGAAAGCTACAGTCGTGGAACTGCTGCCGGTACACGATCACAAGGGCCAGTGTAAGTGTCGTCTCCGCCCGAGACGGTTCTGCGTGCTGAATGAACGCAGAGCTGTCCACATTGATACGCATATATACACCCACGGCGAGGCGGGGGATGAGTTTGGTTAGTGTCCTTGTCCTTTCTCTCTGTACAAAGGCTTACCATGTACAAAGAAATGGACAACCGCGATAGTAAACCGACGGCACAAGGATCGGAGTCTACCAGAGAGGACATTAAAATAAACGACGCAACGGAGGTGTAAACTGGCTGTCGTCCCGTTTTCTGAAACTCATTGTACAATACCATAATCACTCGTTAACCACTATATGCGCGATTGCCAGTGCTCCCCCAAAACGGTTTGACAAGCACGTGCCGACGCAGACTCGGAGGGCGATCGCCGATCATAGGTGTTTTTGTTAGTCGCCACCATCATGAAGCTTCCGACGCGCCTGGCCCACAACTGGGCAAGAAAAACGCGTGCCACCTATAGCGTAACCGACAACGAACCTGTTCATATCTCAAAGCCCAAAGTCGAGGTCCCTGCTCATACAGTGCTCCTCAAAGCCTCGTCCGCTAGGATCACGCATCCCCGGCTTGAAGCAATCCTTGCTCGCTATGGCCAACTCTCGGGGCTAGTTATTACACCCTCCAATAAGGCGGCTCTCGCAATGTATATTGATCAGAAAGCTGTAGATTGCCTGACCGCCGAGAGAAACGAGATCCTTGTGCGCGACGCCAATGTTCAAGTCGAATCGAGTCTCGCGATAGACGACGTGACACACTCAACGAGAAGCGACATGCTCCGGCTCTCTCGGGTACCCGTTTCCTCAGGCGCTTCATTGCGTGAAGTTCTGGACGTATTGAGGCCCTTCAATGTGACTACTGTATATATGCGTGCGTTGCTTGTTCTATATCCTCCCGTGCCTGCTGGCCTGAAAGATGTATACATAGTCAGGAACAGAAACTTGGCTTATGCAAAGTTTGATAACCAGGAAGGCGCGGACAAGGCTCTTGCAGCGACGTGGTCCAAAGCAGGAGTCAGTCTACGCAATAACAGGATTTATGGCAACTATCATCCATCTGGTCCCCCCTCTTATCCCCAATGTGAGTCTCTCTTGCATCCATCGTGTGCTCCTGCGTTTACTCTGCGTACAAAGGGAGCAAACTTACAGTGTAACCGGCCTAGCATCATCCACTCGCCACATTTACGGATGACAACCGGTATCTCAATTGCCCGTTCGGTCTGTACGACTCGACGAGGGCTTGCTGAAAGATCTGGCTATTCACGATATAAGTATACCCATCCTCCATTCCCCATAAAGTACAAGACCGAGGGTCGGCGGTTTTTAGTTTTTATTGGTGTAACAATGGTTTTTCTACTTTTGGTGTCTTTATGGTTAAACGTTCTGCATTGGTGAGCACCTCTCACAATGGACGATTATCGAGAGGTGGCTTATCAGACATGCCAGCCGATTTTAACGTCAAGCAAACCCGAAACTGTTCATTCATGCCATTTGACACAGTCATGGTCGGCTCAGGTCGTTACAATTGAAGAGTCAATATCGGCTGACACTTGGCAGATGGCAGCATCTCTTAGGATCTATCTCGAATTTCACAACGTCTCCGCGGGAACTTATCACAATGGCCATGCAATCCATTGTGCTGCGTGTACATTATTTTACTATTTCATCATTGTGTGTTGAGATTTTCCAGATGAACAATGGCTTTACCGCAGACCAAGACGGATGCGGACGAATCACCCCTCACATGACCTCAATTGTTTCGGACGTTGTGTTGATGGATTGCTTCAAAATTCCCATAAGAAGAAACTCTTAACATCAATTGATGGTCCAAACACAAGCCAACAGATGGATTGCTTACCATATCTGACTATACAAAGCCCAATGATCTAGCTCAACCGTCAAGGGTTGGGTATAAAGTTCGATTGCGACGACCATGACCGACAACTACCTTTCCCGCCCAACATGGTCAACGAAAACACTCCCCTCCGCCGCCGCAACTTCTCTATTCGCCACTTTTCTGGCCACGTCCAGCGTCGGTACAATGCGTACAAAACACCAGAGACCATCGCCCCCGCAACCTCTCGCGCAAGCGCAAGCAGCGCAAGGCTAGGGTCAACAACAACATCACTCTCAAATAAAGACCTTCATCACCTCCTCCCTCCCCACCCAGCCGAAGCAGGAGGCAACAGTCCCCGTGCTCCTTCCCCGTCAGCTGATTCGCCCAGAACGCTGTCCGATGATGTTACAAATTCCCGAGATGGAAGATGCGCCGCCCCAGTTGTGCGCGACAGCTTTGCCACCTGTGGCCCACGGCTGTTCCGCGACCTTTCCATGGCGCAGACTCACGTCGACTCCACCACGCCCGCGCCATTCCCACCTCAATCAAGGTCACCGTGCCGGGCTGTGAGGCTCGCCCAACCCACGTCCTCGCCGCTTTCGCGCCCAAGACATCCAATGTGACCCTCTTCCCTGTCCACGACGTCGTGCTTGCCGCGCACTGCGAGAATTATCCCCGATGGTCGTGACAGAGCCTCTCCCAGCCGAACACGTCCCCGTGCAGCCTTTCTGCCTCCCCCATCCGCCATCATATGGTCCTCTTTCCCAATACCTCTACACCACCGCCAAGACGTGCTTTTCTCCACTCTATGTGCACCAATGCCTGCGCCCAAATTCTTCCCGTCACAGGCTCATGTGTCGACTTCGGAGCCGCTTTCCCTGTCGATGGAGGACATGCGGGTGTTTTGCTCGTGAGCTCTCCGAGACGTACACGCAGCATAAGCTCTTGCAGTCCATCAGCAGATTCACGGGCTGTACAAGAACGTGGTGGCGCTAGGGATCCAGACGATGGCTTGTGGGAGGTCCTCGATGTCCTCTGGGGCGTCTACCTCACTGCCGTGGGATGGAAATCGAGGGCATCGCGGACTGGCGAGGTGCTTCCAACTTTTCAGCGGAAAATTGATTTTTTGTCCATGCATTTTTCTTTTTACTCTCATGCACACATCCCTATACCCCGCAATATCCTTATGTTCCTTAGATATGTCCTTACCTTACTGTTTCTACTATGGGGAGAAAGAAGAAGAAATACAAACAAACTTGTATAAACGAACTGCTCGATGTGAGAATGTTGAGTTGAGCACTTTGTCGTGTCGAGTATCCTTGCTAAACTGGGTACAACATGCTCGGCGTCGTTTTGTCCTCTCTTGTCACGACTTCGTCACCGTCCTGTTCGAGCTGTCGTGATCGCTCGTCTGATCCCACATCCCACTGGCAAAATGGAACAGCGGTGGCTCCGACGGGATGTGAACACCTAGGGAGATGGACTCACACAGGCTTCTGGAAAACTTGCAGCTGTGAACTTTCAATATATTGCAGGTGATAGATATGGTAGCGCAGGAAAGGTCTTTGTCCGTTCATTTGAGGGGCGATGCGTAGCCTGCGGTCGTTCAATTGCAACGCGTCCTACATTCAACTAATGACAGTAACACTGGATGTATACATCGAAGAAAAGCCTGATAGTATGACTGAGAAAGGCCTGTATAGAAGGCTAGAATGTCCAGGAAGGATACGTCTCGAATGCAATCCTGAAGAACGGCACATGAGGCGTACGTAGCTGCAAGGTTCTCCACATGCACATGAAGCAGTGCGGGTACAAGAGCACACCGAAGTATACGAGGTGATTGAAGAAGAAAAAGCAAGTCTTGAGTCTGCAGACTGTTCTCATATAAAAAGGAGGAGTCTGTAGCATTGGTACATTGCGTCCTACGAGCACTATAAGCAAGTTACAAATATAGAGATATGAGTATTATGGGAGGCAATACGAAAATGACTAGGACAGGACATTGTTCTGAATTGGTTCTGAAAAGGAAGGTGTGTGCGTTTGTGTACGCGCCTGTAACGTGTTGGTCACAGTCACTGTTGACTCTTTCTCTTCCATCCCCCATCCATGGAGAAGCGGTTTTTGCGCATCCTGTATACCATCAATGCCGGGCACTATATCCTTGCGCGCTCGCTTACTTCTGTGGAGATTACCCTCATCTCCAACGCGGACGGGGCACCGCGCTATGGGTCGCTGTCGCTGAAGCGCTGTCTGACTACCGTCTGTCAGTCTAGTCCCGAGATTTTCCAGGATTTGTCGCAGAACGGCACACGCGACTTTTCGGTGTACTTACTGGATCCTCTTGAGGCGGATACTGCCCCGGAACAGCTCAACATATCCGACAATGGAGACGGTGCACGAGCAGCTGCTTCACAGGGCCGAGGAGTCGCGGTTGGTATGGGGCTGATGTCGTGGGGCTTGGAGTCGGAGGAGAGCGAAGAGGCAGCTGTGAACGGGACATTGACCAAACTACCCAACGGTTCCCCGGCCTTGGAAATCGTGCTGGCCCTTCGCGAAGTAAGGGTATTTCTCCCATTATTTTCGCGTTATTCAATGCTTTTAGACGATACGAATGTCCAAGTCCTTTCTTCCTGGTGGTTCGAAGGCGCTATCCAAGCGTAAGTTGCACCCATTGTCGTTTTCCTCGTTCTCAAATACTCTTGCAGGAGAAAGACAGAACGCGGCGACGGCTGCCACCATCGCTGCAATTCACGAGCGTAAGGCTGCTGCTGCCGTTGCTCCTACCTCAAGGCCGAGAAAACCCAAGACAGTCTCCAAACCACCGTTGAGCAAGGCGGATACGCTCTTCTATACTGGAAACATCCGTATTGAACCGGAAAAAGTCTCGTCTTCCCTTCCGTCTACCTCGACATCCACGCAAACCTCTACTACATGGAGAACTTCCTTCATATCTCGGTCAACCAGTCTTCCATCCACGACGCAGTCAGATGCCACCTGGAATACGTCGCAAGGTTCATCACGATTAGCCGCTCCTCTTGAAATTGAAACTGCCAGGCCCTCGATAAGGGCTGCCGCGCCTGTCCCGTCTGAGCAATCTATGGCACCACCAAAAGACAAGCCACGGTCTCGCCCCTCACACGATCTGCCATTTACATATACCCCTCTAAACTTTCGAAAGAAAACAGAAACCACCTCACACGCCAGTGATCCCCCCCCAGCACCTGAGATAAATCCCGCCATATTACCTCAGCTTCTAACTATTCTGTCTGGTGCGCCCGTGTCGGATGCCTCACATCCAATGAATCGAGAGTTGCTTGCAGCTCTTGGTTCCATAGATGCCGCTAATAAAGGCGAGGACAACGCTGCTCTCATCCAGGCTTTGCAGGTCTTGTTGGCTTCTACACCCGCGCCGACGTCTCAACTATCGTCCACAGGCAGTGCAGCTCCTCTTGGCAAGGAAAATGTCAATCCCTCGAGACAAGAAGGAAAGTCGTCGTCGACATCCAGCAGTGCTTCTTCCTCTCCACAACGAACGGGTCTTGGACGTCCCTTTACTTCCAACGACGTCGCACGGAATCCTTTCGGGAACACAAGCGCCTCGCATCCGAAGAAGCGTACGTTAAGCGACTTTATGGGAAGTTCTGTACGGACCGGCCAAGATCCTTTCACATCTCCCCCTCGCCCGGCGCATCGACGCCTGAGCGTAGAAATCGGTGGTTCGAGAAGTCAGCCGATTTATATTCCAGATTCCCCGCAGGCGCCCAGAGTCTCTGCCTCTTCCCCTGTCAGGCCCCACCTGCGAAATCGAGAAAGTATGTCGTTCCCGCGTGGGCGCGCACAGACACAGCCTTGCAACCTAGATTATCGGAGGAACGCCGCC
>JADNYV010000075.1:0-157162 GCA_015501055.1 Mucidula mucida
CGGGGTATGAAGTTTTCTCCTTGTCTTCTCTCCCCCTTCTAATCGTGAATAGGAAACTCTTATTTCATCGAAAACGTCGGAAAGCGTGATGCAAAGTTGTTCTTCTCGCAGGCTAGGTTTGAGCCGGCGAAGAGGGCTTCGTCTGTCAGGAGGTCGTCGGCCGCAGCACCAAGCAGTGACCCGCCCTCTCAGGCCAAACGGGCGGCATCGTCGAGGATATGAGTTGTACAGACTATCCCAATTTCTTGTCCTACATTCAATCTTGTACAGTACACTATGATTCTCTATGTTCATCTTGTAATATCGTCCAGAGATACACATAACTGTGATGTATCAAATTCCCCAAAGTCTCTATTTCGCGTGGCTAAGCCAACTAACTGTCATTACATAATTGCAGCGCCACGCTCGACTGTTCACACTGCCATACGGCTAACTTAACCCTGATGCTCGGTTCCTCGCTGAATCAAATTGCTATTGTCCTCGTCGAGAATTCATCCCGCCCTGAATTCAGAATACAACACCTTGTTCTCTTATTGTCCAAGCCAGATAAAAAAACAACGATACATGTCCTTGTTCTCTTTCCGTATGTGGGGGATCTGCGCTTTCTTTGTATTGGTTATATAGTGTGGGCGTAGGCGTCTGTCCTATCCCAATCCAAGTCGAATCCCCCCCTCCAAAAAAAAAAATCGCCAATAATGCCTAGAGAACAAGTCATCATCATGCACGCCACGAAACAGAGAATGAACATTGCGTGTACGTGCTCCTTCTTTCCCCTCGTCGAGTGTCAATAACATAACATCATAGTGCCTTGCCTGCTCCACATTGCGCCATACAAGACATCGCAGTCCGAACAGACACGTCGTCTGCGAATGCAAACCAAAAAGTCCAAGCGGATGGGGGTCGTCTTCAGCACCTATGAAGATGCGTGCATAGAAGTTGAAAAAGGTGCATGCAGAGTGAATCTGCACCAACGCAGTCAGTCGTCACAGCTCCCCCGCACCCCCAAGCAAGATACGCGCATAGATGCTGATCCCGCTGGAAAGCACCTCTCATGCAGAGTGAACCTGCACGAACGCACACAGCTCCCCCGCACGCCGAAGGGCTGGATATAATGAGCTGGCTCTCAGATCTAGACACGAACTTTATGACGAGTTATGTATGATGTTGCGGACTTTAATAGAGTATAGACATACCTTAGTATCAATCCATAATAACCAAACCTGTATTCTTAGTCTACCATCTTGCATGTTGCTGATGTAGCGACCAGTGCCAAAATGTCATTGAACAATGCGAAGACTTTCAACAAAATAAACCCAGCATAACGGCGACAAGTCGGCCCTGTATCAGTAGCATATCCGAAGCGCGCTTGAGAACCATGCCACTCGTATTGTCCTTCAAGACAGGGATATCCAGACTGAATCAGGAAAGGTTGTCGATGAATGAGGTGCGTTGGAATACGGACACAAGACCGCAACCACTACATCGCTAAGGAGGGTGTCCGACCAGATGAAGGCCGTCGTTGAAGAGTTTTCGTGAGGTAGGAAAGTCTGCCCAATGCGGAGTCGTCAGGACTCCGAGAAGTGCTGATCTATAAAACCTGCACAATGCTGGAACATTCATTGCCGGCAGTCGAAGACTATGACGTGCTTTGGTCAGTGTATGTCAACGCTCATGACCTCGCGGTAGGACGAGAGACGAACGCGAACGACGACAGAGACAATTTGGTCCCATATTTACTGTGCCAGCAAGAGTTATGAGTAGACGGGATTATTTCCAAGAAAGCTCTACGAATTAAGTATATGTAATAAGATCCAAACTCGATACATCCACCTCTGAAAATGGGCGATCCTTAATTCTCCTCGATTCGCGCTCCCTCTTCACCAGCCAGCGAAACAAAAGCTGCAAACAATCTCGCGCCTGCAAACCAACCAATCAGCTGAGCGCAAACAAAAGGAACAAAAAGTACTCACTAAAGCAAAAATCCCATACCCGAGCGTATTCCGCCACCAAACAGGGTCGAGCTCTGCCCACGGACTGATGCCGCCCCAAAAAGCACGGAAGATGAGCTTGAATATAGCCTTGTTTCCTTCCCTGTTAAGCCAGTACTGCGGAAGGGATATCGGCGATGACCTCCAATGCGGGCGTACACCGAGGAACTGACGGAGTAATGGAACGTGTTTTGACAGCTTGAGGAGGAGCGATCCCATTTTGCTCGCAATAGAGGGTATGAGGAGTGCACTGGCAATGTGGCGGCCTAGTCGGCTGGGCGATTTGATCTCCAGAGTCACCCATGCGATACGGTTGTTGGGCGCGGCTGGGGCAGGTTCGACTGGCGCGGCGGGAGCTCCGCCTTCGGGCTCTGGCTCGGCGTTGACGAAGAAGCGCATGTCGTCTTGGTACTCTGTGGGATCCAAAGTGCCTAATATGTGCTGGGAGAATCGGTGGAACACGACGCGGTATAAACTAGCGGTCAAGGGAATGAGAAGCATTGACGTGAATTGTGGGGGTGGCGGCCATAATGTACTGGGAAGGCGAAAGTTGGGGGCTGTCATCTGCAGGGTGTCTAGACTTGGTGTCAAGGATACACACGCGAGTATCATGTGCAAGAACGGGGAGTAGTTGGAAAGCTGAGAAAGTATGAGGTTCAATGGAATAATCGGAAGCTGGATGTAGGCCATGAGCGGCCAGTTGTTTGGGTCATCCGTCAAGACGTATTCATACACACTATAAAGCTTGTTAGTCAGAGCTTTGAAGCAATAGTGTACGACCTACTCTTGCCCAAAGAACACCTTGATGGCATACGCGCCGTAGCTCGTACAGGTGATGTATATTCCCGCCGTCACAGACGCGACCAGACCGACAAATCCAATAGCGAGACATGCAACGCCGAGCTTGGGCATCTGGCGGTTCCCCCACGACAGCAGACGCAGTATCAGCGGGTTCCTGCTCTCAATCTGGTATGGCGTGCCACATTGCGGACATTTGGTCGCATTCTTTGCTGCTACTTCGGATCTCGTCTGCGAGGACTGTATCCAGTCTAGAAGGCAGGCTTCGTGGGCAATAAGGGCACAGCGACATGGGTGTATCCATACACGAGGCGGGTTTTCGGGTTCTGTGGATATTGATGGGGTTAGAGCACGAGCATCGCAGCGAGCACAACGTACGGTCGTAGTGCTCCTCGTCGCGGCAAATGTAGCATAGCTTGACGCGCAGGTCGGCGATGGACGGTACATAGTCGCTCATCGTCGTGGCCCGGGTTAAAGAGTGGACGTCACACGGCGGCCGGCTTAGCTGCTCTCTTTCTCACACCATCACGGTGCGTACTTATCCTTTATTCCTTCTGCACGATGAACACAAGCACTCCCTCAATATACCCCCAAGTTGGGTATACATGCGAGTGTATAATAATTTGCAACCTGATCATATCTTCTCTGAGTATGCCCTATGTATTTCGTACTGACTGAACTTCCTTCAGATTATATGTACAGGCAATCCTGGAAGACTCTCGACAAACATGATACTCTCTTCGACGGTGGACAAACTGCTAAGACATGCCTCCGAGTCTGCTCGCATCCTGGATATAACCCACACTGACTGGTGGTGAGTTGACAAAAGCTTTTTCTACATTTCTGGTCTAAACCAATTAATTGCGCTCTACAGGTCTTGACAGTGACATAATATGATCCAATTTCCTTCCGAAATCTGGAACTGAATCCTTGAACGCGCCTGACGGCTCAACTGGACGCGCCCTTTCTCGCGTCTGCCAATCTTTCCACACCCTCGTGGACCCCTTCAAAGTGTGTTCCCTCCACCTAACGAGCGCCTTTTAAACAAACGGCCTAAGCTAGGAAAAACAATCGACATCTCTCACCTTGGCCTCCCTTCGCGTGACTTCCAATCCCTCTACCTGCTCTTTTTCAACCTCCGCACCTCCGTGTTTCCCGACAAACTGGCTCTCCCATGCCTCAAAGAGCTCGCTGTATGCGGCGCGTTCCCATACTGCGCGTGGAAACACCCTGCCCTTAGACATTGTTGCGTGGGCTCCCCGGGGCACCGGAATAGGTGGCACGAGAAATCGCGCTTGGTTACAACAGTGCTGGTGGAGGTGGCTCTGTGCTGCTTGTCTCGGAGAGACTTGGCTCCGAAACTTTTCTCCTGCTGTCTAGTGGTAGGTTGCTTGTCTCGATGCGAAGCTTCAAGTCATACTGACTTTCTTCTTTCAGAGGCTGGTTTTATGACGCTTGGATTGACCTGACTCTCGCCTTTGAGTATGGCCTTGACAGATGTGCGAGCTGGAGAGTAACTCCAGACCGGCCGTGGTACATGGGAGCTCGAGGCTGTGTTCTGAGTCTCGCGATTTGTCCGCGGACCGGCAGTCTTGTCGCGGGGAGCTGGAGCGAGCGATATAACACTCTTTCCAACACAAGGATTAAACATCTCATGTTGTCACATCATCAAAGAGCAAGCGGGTGGCAAATGAAAGAGAGAAGCCTCTAGAGAAACGTATCAAAGGTATGTCATCATTTCTTTACGCCGCGATGGTTCACTGATCGTGCTGGTGGAGGTTGCTCGTCTCGGAGAGACTTGGCTCCGAAACAGAAACTTGACCGATCGTTGATCGTTCTCAGAATATAGCTCCTTTTCCTGGCCTATAAGTTCTGCTTCCCTTACTTTGGCTTCTCTACCGAGTACTACCACCTCATCATTATGCTCACCACCACCAACACCACCACTACGACCGAACTTAAGCGTGGTCGTACCCTCCAGGGACGTCATGGACGAAAGGTTGAGAGGAAATGGATCGAACGGAGGGCCACACATATCATCCACCTTCTGGAGAAGCTCCCGCTCTCCGAGGAGATTGCCCAGCGCCACGAAGAATACGTTTCACATCATCGTCAGCTTACGCTCGCCATTCTCGAGGGCAGACAGCCGCAGTTCGTTGTCGTCGATGAGCAGGACTGCGAAGAAATTTGGGAACAAATCATGCGAGGGCATCACGCCTTCCCCGCCATCACTGAGGTGACGCGGGACGAGCAGACTGACTCGCGCCATTGGTCAGAGTCCCTTGCGATCCTCGAGGGCACCGACACGGAACATTTTATCGTTCGTGAGGAGGGCGTCACGCGGGACGATTTGCGCAATTGGGCTTTAGCACTCGAAATCCTCGAGGGCAGGCGTCCGCCACCTCCCGCTGAATTAAGAAGAATATGAGTCCAGGCGCTGGCAGCTTTGAGTCGGGGCTGGGCGGGGAGACGAAGAGACGATTGACTTGCGGTGGAGTCTTCCTTTGAAGCGCAGTATCGAGTCTAGGCGCATAATACTGTCGCACAGTGTTATGGGCTCGGAAAGACGCTACCGCAAATCGTCCGACGCGAGTTGGAGATCACCGATGCCCGCTATAAGGCGCGCTCGGGAGCATTGTGTGCATACCAATGAAGGCGCACAATGCTCCTGAGCGTCTGGTACCTACGGACTTGCGGTCTGCTATCCATGTACATTACTTATTCGAATTGAACACATTATGATTTTCGTTATGATTCAGCAACCTTCATGAATCGCGATTCAGAAGCGTAAACTTCACAGATGTTCGTCTCTTCTAAGTTCTTAACATGATACCGTTTTCTTGAGTTGTGATCCATAGCGAACGCGCGTAGGAATGGGATAGCTTGTCTCCCAACTCTGGTCTGCCGGTAGCTTGTATACCATCATCAATAGTACAATATTCCTAGAACAACAACACCTCATCGAAGGAATCCTGGTTCGTCTCCTCAGAAATCGTTCGTCGGTGGCTCGTCAATAAGCAAAGCATATGGAAGCCCGGTGGGTCTGTGTGGGTCCATGTAATTCTGGCTACTCATGCTACTAAGTACTTTGCTCTGGATTCACAGTTGTCGTCTGAGCCTATCATATTCAGGCATTTCTAGTGTAAAGCAGTATCTCAGACATACTTCTACCTGGCTTTTGCCGTTACCACGGAAAGGCGCGACTTGCCTTTTTGAGAGTCGATGACTTCTTGCCAACTTTCAGGACCGGCGCGCCGTCGAGAAGCGGACTCTATAACTCATGGACATGCAGATGCCCAGGAATGATTCCGCATGTCGCATTCCAGGCCGTAATGGCTGGTCTGAATGCAACTTATTTGGTGTGTTCATACTACCCAGTCTCTTAAGCACATCGGATTCATTTGCATGCCTCTAGAAATACGCTCAAACTGGCCAGTGGCCCGCCTGATTGGACAGCCGCCCAGGGCCGCCCTGCAATCTATATTCATCTCTCTCATTGTGTCTTCCTTCTACAACATTGAACATGGTCTCTCTCGCCTTCGTTGCTGACGACAAGCAGGCATACCAAGAAAGCTATCGAGGCGGGGAAGGTGTGTAACTCTTCCTAGGTCGCTGTGTTGGGACGCTCACGGATTTCTAGGGAAGCCAAAGAGAAGAAGGAAACATTTTGGAAGGTGCGAATCACTTGGACTTCACATTTTGTGGTTATCGAGCTCATCCCAGATGCACGTCGCCGGCAAGACCGACCAAGCCAAAGCCGATCTTGGGCGTCTGGCGAAGATCAAAGCCAAGCGCCGTGAGGGTGCCCATTTGCGGGGAGCCTATGATACTCTGTCCTCGCTCAAAAGCATTCCGCATCTCTCATTGCCACCTCTTCGTAGTGCAAGCCAGTCGCGGATGAAAAAGAGAAGCCTCTAAAATAGATACGTCTCAAAAGGTATGTCATAATGTTTCGACGCTGTACGACAGTACTTGTGGAGGTCTCCCGTTTATTGCTGTGCTGCTCGTCTCGGAGAGACTTGCTCCGAGACATGAACTTGACCGATCGTTGATCGTTCTGAGAGTATAGCTCCTTTTCGTGGGCTATAAGTTCTGCTTTCCTCACTTTGGCTTCTCTACCATATACTACCATCAGCACACCATTATGATCTCGATTACCAACAACACTGTCATCGAACTGAAACGTCGTCGTACCCTCCAGGGACGTCATGGACGACAGGCTGAGCAGAAATGGATCGGACGGAGGGCAACACATATCATCCACTCTCTGGAGAAGCTCCCGCTCTCCGAAGAGATCGCCCAGCGCCACGAAGAATACGTTTCACATCATCGTCAGCTTACGCTCGCCATTCTCGAGGGCAGACAGCCGTAGTTTGTTGTCGTCGATGAGCAGGACTGTGAAGACATTTGGGAACAAATTGTGCGAGGGCGCCACGCCATCACTGAGGTGACGCGGGACGAGCAGACTGACTCGCGCCATTGGTCAGAGTCCCTTGCGATCCTCGAGGGCACCGACACAGAACATTTCATCGTTCGTGCGGAGGGCGTTACGCGGGCCGATTTGCGCAACTGGTCAACAACCCTCGAAATCCTCGAGGGCAGGCGTCCGCCACCTCTCGTTGAATGCAAATAAGAAGACTTTGAGTCTAGGGGTCGGCAGCTTTGAGTCGGGGCTTGGCGGGGAGGAAAACGGAAGATTGACTTGTAGGGTCTTTCTTCAAGCGCAGTATCGAGTCTTTGGGCGCATAACATTGTCGCACAGTGTTATGGGCCCGGCCGGACACACTACCGCGTATCGCCCGACGCGAGTTGGGGATCACCGATGCCCGTCGCTCGGGAGTATCGTGCACATACCATATAGGCGCACAATGCTCCTGAGCTACAATTATACCTGGTACCTACGGACTTTCAGTCTGCTATCCATGTACATTACTTATTCAAATTGAACACACATCATGGTTTTCATTATGATTCAGCAAATTTCGCGGTTTCTGAGTCGAGACCGACAATATTTGCGTATTCTGTCTAGGCGGCGGTATGTTAAATCAACTTATGATGGGTACGTCGGAACCTCGACATGCCCTGTGGCCGTCGACGATGCATTGCTGTAATACGACTAAAAAGCAATTTAGGCGAATACCAAATTGTGTGACATTGTACACACCTTCATGTTCCTGAAATAGGCATACCCGCCCTTGCTCGCGTACTTTTCAGAGCTCCCGCCAAAGAACGTCGAGAAGAAGATACTCGAGATGTCCACGGACGGCTTGGTGGTGAAGATAAAGTAATTGTGCGTAAAGACGTGCTTGTCGTTAAAGTAGATCGAAAGCACGCCATTAGCTTCCGTAGACGAAGAACTGGGATCAGAGTTTAGAACGACAACGATGGAGACTTTTTGCCAACTTGTAAACAAGGCAGTGAGCATTACGCAGCCAGAAATACACGACAGATGCTTACTCGCCGACACTGAATCTCCAACTGCCACGGTTGACGGAGTATCCGTACCCTGACGAGCTTGCAATGATGTCGCTTGTCGTGTCGAAACCGGCGTAGCTGGGAACGTAGGCATACACTGCCAAGGGATCAATACAGGCTGACAGACACAATGTCCACGTACCTTCCGCATCGCCATCTGCACGCCAGACGACTGATGGACGTCAGCAATGACTTTTGAAATAGATAAATGACTTACTGCGCGTCGAGAAACAGGTATCAGTGTAGATGCCGCCAGAGCAATGCTCACCTACCCTCCCACCAAACAGTCCAAGAAGTTTCCCCCCTGTGCCGGTGGAAACTCAGCACTACCTCGAGAGGCGTCTCGCAGAATACACACACCCTCGACAAAATCCCAGCCTTTGCTGAACGCCACCTCATAAGTGAACATCGCCCTCTGTACACCGCTCCCAAATGGGTTCAGATACATCCCGACCCCGCCCTCTCCGACATCGCTGTGCGCGTAGGATCCCTTGGGATAGTTCACTCGCAACACATACTCTTTGTTCCCTGCATCATACGGATCCTCGACAAACGCAATGTACTCCGATTTCCCCGTAACATGGCCCCACCTGTCCTCGATCCACTTTTGCGCTGCGGTAGCAGCGGGGATCGCTGTCGACGGTAGCGTCATCGACGGGATACTAGCAGGCTTCATGCTATAACTCGCAGCAACAGGGTCCGTGGCCGCTTGCGCAGACGTACGAGCCAACGATAAGGCGATCTTGAAAAGTCGGCTGTCAACAGAAATAGAGAAATGAAAGGTCTTTGAGCATACCAATGAGAAAAGTCTGTAAAGCATCGTTGCGAGTCAATGTTGTTCATTGAAGCCTTGACGAAGTATATATTGTACCGATTCAATTCAGGAACGCAGTGATGTCGCTACGTGGGGGAACAGTAGCAGGCTGAGGCGTCATTGACAGATGGTCGTCGGACATTCGACAGTGACAGGTGATGGTACAGTAGCCTCGAGGCGAGCCATTGTCGCCGTGACTGTGTACGGGAGAGCGACAAGGCTGCCTTGAAATTAAAAACTCACTTGATCGGATGCTAACTTTCACTGGTAAGTATCATGATACGGAGAGAATATCGTGACAGCACGGTGGCACTCTAGAGTCTAAATCCTTTGTATACTATATATGGTCATTCATGGTGACCTTGGGGGAGTCGTCAGTAGGTTCCGATTACAATAACCGTATACGGTTAAGCTAACAGTGGTGTTTACCCACCAAGGAATTCTGCTGGTCAAGGGAGTACTCGTGCCTCAATAGTTACATGTATTACAATTTACCGCGCCTAACCAAGAGAAACAAGCCAAAAAGTGAAATATTCAATGCACTATGGACACATTGGGAATTGAACCCAACACCTCCCGCATGCTAAGCGGGCGTGATAAACCAACTACACCATGTGCCCATAACACTGCCACCAGAGGAGATTTCATGATGTTTTACAAATCAAAATCCAAGTTTTACTCTAAACAATGAAAACAAACAAGACAACTAAGTCCTATATAGTACTCCTCACGCTCCCTAGCTCATATACATGTTTCTGGGGCGCATTACCTGCGCGCTTCCACTGCTCTCTATACCACGGTTCGTTGCCGTGCACCAGGCGAGCCTTCAGCAATCTGTACATCGCTGACTCCACGTCGTCCATGGTTTGCATAATCCAAAGGATTGTGTATGATAAAATTCTGTTTCCGCTCACATCTAGAGGATGCTGATTGGGTATCACGAAAGAGATCGAGGACGGCATGGGATGAGCGCGAAGGCGTTGCCGTCTACTCATGGGCAACGACGTTTCCAACGGTTGGTAGACCCGTAGAAACATGTCCTCATCAGAGACAGTGAAGAATCCTTCGGACGTACTGCCCATCAACAATGCATGCTTCGCAGATGGCGCCGAAAAGAGAATAGAGAAAAACTTGGGGGCTGTATACCGTATTATCAGCTCCTCTGCGTTCTTCTCTGAAATACAAGGAGTGAAAACCATCTCCGGAACGAGTGGATCTCCTGCGACGAGTCTCACTGTGGTCTTGGTCTCTTCAACACGTCGACGAAGGAAAGCCTCGTTACGACGTCGAGCATACGCGTCGAAAATGCCTTCAGGAAGCTACTGGATACCACCAACATGCTCAGTGGTGCCCCATGAAGGCTTTGGCTCCGGCTGAATGAAGACATCGAGTCTCTTGTGATAGTGCAAGATGTAAGCATGGTAAAGAATTCTGGGAGACGCAAGGAGTAGTCCAAGTGGGTATCGAGCGAGCGTGTAAAGCAGGGCTACAGTGGTCAGCGGCCTGGCAGATTCAGGCTTGAAAAGTCCAGTCAGTTTGAGTTGACCGGGAGATTCGGGGTCAGTGGGGTTGTCGAGATGAAGGTGTACGCGAACAGCAGGGAGAGGGGGAGCTGATGGCGATCCGGTAAACGAAGGAGGATGAGCAGGTCGTATTATTGATAAGACGTAGAAACCTGAAAGATCGTTGAATGGGGAGACATGGAACGTGCGTCGGAACGCCCATTGGTGATCGAACCTAAGAAACATCAAGCTAAAATGAACGAGTCAAACTCAACGGACCTACCCTTTTGATGGTGTTTCTTCGTTCTTGCCCACCTCAAGGATATACACGTGTTTCTGCCCAGAAGCATTATGCACCTTTTGTCTTGGTCGATAAGCGAAAACGTGAAAAAACAGCGCGCTTACCTCTAGCACCGTCAACCAAAACACGCCATCTGGCTTATAGCAATAGTATACGGTCAATGGGTTCATTCCCTCGAAGCCCAGAAAACTAGGCATGGCCATCAACTACGCAGCATCCAGGTCCTGCTTGTAGCCATGGCTGCTCAAAACGCCTTCCAGCTTATGCCGAATAGTGCCCTTCAACGTTGTCAGATACGAACTGGGTCTCAGCCCCGTCAGGCGCCCCCATAGACCTCCGTAGCCGAACACGGCGCCACCGCACAAATCCAGTTCCCGGTTTTCCAAAGCATCTAGAGGAACGAGAAGACAGAATGTGGGGAACACAAAGGCGTGTTTGGACTCGACTGGCAGCAAACGCGCGTGGATTTTCGAGGATATAGCCTTTGGACTTGGCTGGCAGCAGCTTCAAGGCGGCGAGGAGGCATAACAGGAGCCCAGCAACTTGAACTGTGAAGGTATCCATTGAGGGTGCGGCATAGTCTCAATCTCGACGTCCTAAATACCCAGCGGGGTTTCAACAGATCAGGCAGGAGTCCAGTAGTGGTGCGGAAGGCAGTTCGCGAGAAAGCGTAGATCAGTGAGTCTGACTGCCGAAATGGCCGTCCATCTGCCCCATTATCATTATGACGCACGCTATGGGGACAATCATTTCAGCATTCAGTGATGCCGATAAAGCAGACAGCTTGTCTCTTCCCAGTCTAAGTTAAGAGGTTAAAACTGTCCGTCGTGCCCACAGGACGAAGGTGGGTGGGAGATCAGTCGGCCTGTCGACGCGTGAGTCACATGAAAATAGGTTCAGCTGCCTTCGCGGTGTCGAAACAACTCGCAACCCATGGCCATATGCATGAAGTACCTGTACATCAGCTCAAACAAGCTCTACCAACTTGATACCCACAACCTAAATATCATCGCGATGTGAAGGTCCGTTGATTACTTCTTTCATCGTCTCTTCATCGGACCCAAACAAAACATTCTGAATGAGGCCATCCGCAACATTAGAGGCGAAAAGACATTGAAGTCCGAGTCGTGGGTCAGCGGAACCACTGAGTAGTCCAAGGATGTCATTCCTTTCGTCGACCGTCTGTATTTTAGAAGGCAACGAATAGCACAGACCGTCAGATGCAAAGACAAAGAGAACGCCATCCATAATATCGGCATGTCGAATCTCTGGCGTCCTGGACATACTACAAGGTGGAGAGATGTGCGCTTTCACCGCCCATTCATCCGCCTCCACGTAGCTGGCAACGGCGAAATAGACCCAATGCATGCCCCGCCCCGCCATGTAGAGTGGAAGCTAGAGTCAATGACCAACAAGCGCTGAGGTTCGCTGTAAATTTTTGCCTCAAGTCCGGCGTTGACACCTACCTCGCGTCACCCTTAGCGCGACTTAGCCTGGGGACGTGTGAGACAAATGATGATCCACAAGAAATTGAGTTGTGCTCCGTCCAAAAATGGGTTTCACACTCGTACCACGCAAACAATAACTCGTCTGACAGGCGTGGAGTAAGGGCAAGACGCTTTATCTCGCGTTCGTCGACATCGCAAATGCCTTCTCTGCCAAAAAAAACTGAGGGTTCAGAGTTCGGACTATGACCGAATGAATTAGAGCGTAGCCGGAGCATATGAGTGAGATTCCCTTACCTTACTCGCCTTGGAATGTTCTCCTCCGTCATCTGCAGAATCAAAGAGCTAGCTTCGGAACTGTCACAGAGAAAGAAGGCTTGAACACGCTCTGTGCCCTGTCTACCGCGGTGACGGCTTGGACTCGGTTTCCGTTGTCCTCGTCACTGCCGTCGTGCACAACCCCGGCTTTCTTCACTGCTTCAACTCGCGCTGCTGGCGTTTACTCAATCGAGGCAGCATTGAACGATGATAGTACATGCCAAATCGGGATCACCCAATTGTTTAAACAAGAGTTGGGAGCCGAATACTGACGATAGTGGTGGTCGGCACTCCATTATCATCTAACCCTCGCACATCGCCTTCAACCGCAATATCGGTGTAGGCGACAGCTGCTTCTTTAATTCTCCAACAAATCGTATGGATAGACGATCCCCGGTGGTCAGAAACCCCATGCACAACGCCTAGCCACTGCCAAAAGTTGGGATGATCCGGATAGAGCCACTCTTCGCGGTAGAAGATCTAGAGACACTAGTTTGACGAGTCCAAGTAGTGCAACATGAGAATCAACGTACCCATCTCTGGCACATATCTCCGCCGAGTATTTCGAGCGCTTGGTCTGCTCGACAAACAGTGGTGTGCTTCGCGACTCTATCCGTCATGTCCTTATCCCAATGCGCTAAAGCATAGGTCAACAAATTCAGAGGATGCGAGGTCATGAACTTCAATCTGTACAAGGTTTATCAAACAAAACTTACGAGAAGAGAAAACTCACTGAAGACATGTATCGCAAGACGCCATCAAGTTCGCAAGCTGGTACTTGTGAGCAATAGTATACCCGACAGCCTCCAATGTCGCGTAATCCAGAGCACTGAGATCGGGAAGCGGAGGCGTCGGGTACAAGGGTACAAAAATTTGAAAGCTATTTCCAACACTTTTGAAGGCTCCGAAAAATCTGCAATGCCCGGGTCGCCACCCTCAGGCAGAGGAATAATGGTGGTGTGGGCAAGAATGTTGTTTCGGTGAAGCTTGAATACAACCCCATCTGAAGCGCGCACAGATACGTCAGCGTCAGATGCGGAAACTGCAAACTCGCGTACGAGAGTGAAAATAACACATCAGAAATTCGGAAGCCACTCATAGTTGGGATGGAACCGATCCTCCGTTGCAGCTGGGGCACTCATGGATCTTGAGGCTTTTGAAGTCTAAAATCACAACAAATCAGAGAAACCGTGTGGTGTTAGTGGTCAGACGACGCACCTAGGACGTGTCGGAGGTATTGTAGGCAATAAAAGTCCGCGTCAGCTTTGGCAAACGATTTGGGAATGCCAAAGACGGCAATAAACAATGCGGTCAAGATGAGAAGGGCTTGTGGCGGTGCGTGTTGTTTGGTTCACAAGCTGTCAAGCAGGCCAAAAGCACCAGTTCTAATTTCAATTTGAAGAGTGCCATTCTTCTCAGCTGGCAAAGAAATTGTTTCAAGAAATTCAGTATGGGTTGTACTCCACAGTGCCAGTGACTACTTAGTACTTCAAACAATACTGTAGTGTTTCGACCGCAAATTCACATAACGGGTCACGGGGGTCTTTGAAGTGAAGCTATATATACATCATAACGGGTCACGGACCACTTTGGTCAGGCACGAGCCTCCAAATAAGGAAATTTCAGGTCCCGCTATAAGCGGACCTGTCCAAAAAAGGCAATTTAAGGGTCTGTGAAGCTGTTCGCTGTAACTTCAGACCATAATGGGTCACAGGCTGTGAAGTTACGGTCGAAACGCTACAGTAATCTCTTTGCACTTTTCCGGGGGCTTTTTGTTTGTCACCTAACTTCCTCCACCAAACAGAGGAACATACTGGTCGGATTTGAAATCATTGCGCTGAATTGTTGAAACTAAATCTTTTGGAAAAGCAGTAAACAGCCTGATACTCACTGGAAACTATAATAATGAACTGATGGCTGAAGAAGAAGGATAACATCCCAGCAATTGTTGCTTCAATCACTAAGTACTGCACCACATGTCTGTCCAGTCACACATTGCAGAGCACCACCGCCGTTGATGTTCTGAATCTCAGTTGCAAATCTCATGCCAAGTCAAAACGGTGGTGGGTTTTGAACACTGGCCCTGTCATGGAAGGCAGCATCCACTTAGGAACAACCGTGGCGGCCTACCTACCCCAAAGAGCATACTGTGCGGCACCTCAAGAAGCCTTCAGAGCACACAAATATAAGAAAATTGCACACATATTCTTCTAACGCTGTTCTGTGTCCTTGTGTGTTCCAAGTTAACCTGCCATTAATATATTCTTCACAAAAATCTGGTGTTTCCTTCTCAATAAGACATGCTTGCCACTTTACCACTCCTAAAGGCCTGATCATTTCGCTTGACACTAACACTAAAATAAGGGCACAGGGCACATAAAGAACCAAACACCGCCCCAAACATCCCTTAAACACTTCCCTAAGGGCCCAAGCACAGGCCCACAGCCCCAGCCCACCATACCAACCATTATGGTGACACACAGACACCTCAAGTAGCTGCTGGCTCATACAATGCACCTCTTATGGCCAGAACACACCCAGCCCTCCTGAAGTGCATTCCCAGCTGTTATGAATTGTCATATTTTCACACTTTCACATCTTATCATATCTTATCGGGGGCCTTGTCTTATCAAACCAACGGACTGTTTCATCATCTGTTTCGTCACCGATCATACTCCTGTTCATTACCGAAGCTGTACTCATGTTGGACACACGCCTAACACATGGATGACATCATACATGCCGATACCTCATGGATTCCCCATTGTATACACACCACCGACACTCATAGCACACATGGTCGTTTCAGTATTATTACTTACATGCAGTTACCACTCGTATTTAATGGTTTCACGGACTAGTAGCATACAACACTGGGTCAAGGGCATGGAGTCATCCCTAGCGGAAACACGTATGGACAAGGAGTCCCAAACACAGGCTTACTAGTATATAAGCAGTAGTGTAGTATCATTGTACTTTAGTTCCGATCTCGTTTATACACCTGGCCTAGCCTAGTCTTTCTCCAATCCTATCACCCCGATTCATCATGTCCAACGAAGCATCTGAAACCGCTCCTCACACACCCGCTCATCACGCCGATGTCGAAACAAAAGGCCGATCCCTTGTCAACAAGCCTTACGACTATGACGGGGACAAGTCCAAGTACAAGAGCTGGTGGCGATCGATGTTCACATATATCCGTGACAAGAAGAACAACCTCACATCTGACTCCAAAAGGATCGATGTTGTTCTTTCCTATATCCGAGGAGATCATGTAGATGCATGGGTCCAGAACTACTCGGACCAGAACTTCGACGAGGAAGAAGAGGAATGGACAGTCTCTTGGACGGAGTTCAAGGAAGACTTGAAGGAGCGATTTGTGGATTCCAACCTCGCGCGAGATGCGCAAGACCAGATTGAGCGGTTGCGCCAGGGGCAAGACACCGCTCAAGATTTCTTCCAGAAGTTTGAGGTCCTGCTCACTCAGGCAGGATACTCAAAGGATGACGCATTCGTTGTGCGACTTCTCGAGACCAATGTTAACGAGAAGATCATCGACCAGATCTATGGTAGCCGAGACGGGTTGCCAGAGAAGTACAAGGATTGGAAGGCACAGATACTTCAGATTGATCAGCTGTGGAGAAGACAGGCGGCGAGCAAGAGGTCCGGCATGCAGTCCCGGCCTCAAGCTCCGCAGGTGGCTACATCGAGAGCTAATCCTACGAACCCACCTCCGACGCTGATCACACGACGAGATGCTACCGGTGTTACCTATGGAGGAGCCGGCAGACCGATGGACATTGACAACGCACGTCGAAGAGGACTTTGCTTCAGCTGTGGCGAACATGGCCATGTTAGCAGGTTCTGTCCGAAGAAGGGTCGACCCCAGACGATTCGGGGTCTATGGACCGAAATGAACGACGAGGAGAAGAAGAAGTTGGCCGAAGAGTTGGGTTTTGCGAAGCTCCCGCAGTAGACGCAGTCCTGCCGGAGCAGTCATCAAGGAAAGGGTCGTCAGATGCAGAATCTATTTACAGTACGGGTACTGAAACATCTAAAATATCATCGACGACTTTACCACCAAAACCTGCGAAAGAAAGATTTGAGCCAAATACGCCCGAGTGGACTGCACAACGGCTAAGAGAGGATGACGTGTCAAGAGCAGTGGGAATTCTGAGAGCATGGATGCCGGAGCGGAGAGAAAGAGAAGCGACGGAAGAGAAGGTGATGGCGATCAGAGCGTTGACAAAGGAAGCTGCGGTGGAAGTTGTGACGGAGTTGAAAAAGTCGAGGAAGTACATTCGGGGAACAAAGGGGCAGGACATGAAACTCCGAGTAACCATAGAGAGCGTGCACACAGGCTCTGAATGGGAAACGAGTGCCCTTCTTGACAGCGGAGCAACGGGTTCTTGCGTCAATAAAGAATTTGTCGAGAAGAACGGACTCCCGATCAAGGAGTTACCGGTCAAGCTCCCTGTTTACAATGCGGATGGAACCCTAAACGAGGGAGGGGCAATCAAAGGTTTTGTGGAGGTCCGAATGAAGATTGGTGATCATGCCGAAAAGATCGAGTTGGCCGTCACCAATCTTGGCAAAACAAGTATCTTTTTGGGGCTAGATTGGTTACGGTATCACAACCCCACGATCAACTGGACGGAATCCACGTTAACCTTTGATCGATGCCCAGACCGCTGCGGCTATCTACCCAAGTACAACTCGCCAGAAGACGAAGGAGAAGATGTAGAAGAGAAGTTGGAAGAGGGAGAGCGCTTGTTCTGGATGGACTGGGACAACTATTGTAAAAGCGGTGAAAAGCTGAGATCACAACAGCCTTCATCTGCTGCTGCACCTTACATCGAGGAATTCTCCGATGTATTTAGCAAGGCGGACTTTGACAAGTTACCGGAGCGAAGACCCTGGGATCACGCGATAGAACTTACGCCTGGTTCAAAACCGGTTGACTGCAAGGTTTATCCCTTAGCCCATCCGAGCAAAAGGCGTTAGATGAGTTCCTGGAAGAAAACATACGGACGGGACGTATACGGCCATCAATTTCCCCTATGGCATCACCCTTCTTCTTTGTCAAAAAGAAGGATGGAAGCCTTCGGCCAGTGCAGGATTATCGGAAGTTGAATGACATGACAATCAAGAACCGATACCCCTTGCCGTTGATTCAGGAGCTTATCGACAAGTTGAAGGGAGCAAAGGTTTTCACAAAGATGGATGTCCGATGGGGTTACAATAACATCCGGATCAAAGAAGGTGATGAGTGGAAAGCGGCGTTTAGAACAAACCGAGGCCTGTTCGAGCCCTCAGTCATGTTCTTCGGACTTACAAACTCGCCGGCGACATTCCAATCGTTCATGAATCACATTCTGAAGGAGCTGATCGATGAAGGACATGTTATAGTTTACTTGGATGACATACTTATCTTTACAAACACGTTGGAAGAACATAGGCATATTGTACGACGAGTACTAGAGATATTGCGAGTAAATAAGTTGTATTTAAAACCCGAGAAATGTAGTTTTGAGGCACATACTGTAGATTACTTGGGAGTTATTGTTGGAGGAGGAGAAGTAAAGATGGATCCGGCAAAAGTGGCCGTAGTGAAGGAATGGAAGGAGCCGACAAAGAAGAAGGAAGTACAGTCATTCCTGGGCTTCTGCAACTTCTACCGACGTTTCATCCGGGGATTTGCGGGAGTAGCGAAGCCATTGACATCGCTAACCAGGAAGGGCGAGTGGGTTTGGGGCATGGAGCAGCACGAGGCGTTTGAGGAGTTAAAACGGAGGATGACGGAAGAACCCGTTCTGATCGTACCACGCGACAACGGCAAGTTTCGAGTCGAGGCAGACTCCTCGAACTATGCGAACGGGCCGGTTCTTTCCCAGTTGGTTGACGGAAAATGGAGACCAGTAGCCTTTCGGTCTCGCGCGCTGAACGAAGTAGAGCGCAATTATGAGATCTATGACAAAGAGATGATGGCTATTATGGACTTAATCAACGACTGGAGACAATATCTCCTTGGAGCAAAGGAAACGGTGGAGGTGTTTACCAATCATCAAAACCTCCAGTACTTCCGGAAGCCACAGAAGTTGAATCGGAGGCAGGCGAGATGGGTTACAGAGTTGGCGGAGTATGACATACAGATGATTCACAAGCCAGGCAGGACGATGGGGAAAGCTGATGCCTTGTCAAGGATGACAGGCCTTGAGAAGGGGAAAAAGATAACGAAAACGTTGTTTTGCTCAAGCCAGAGTTTTTTATATCATAAATTCAATTTTCTTTACATACAATAGCTACACCGGAGGACGAATTACTAAACAAAATCAAACAAAGAAAAGGAAACAAGGACAGATACGTACAAAAAGCATTGAAAAACAAAGAAAAAGGATGGGAAGAGAAGGAAAATGGACTTATTATATGGAAAGATCGTATTTACATACTGAAGGACAAGGAATTGCGGGGAAAAGTTATTGGAATGCATCATGATGCACAGCTTGCAGGGCATCCGGGACGGTACAAGACTCTCGAGTTGATCACACGCACCTATTGGTGGCCAGGAATTAGCCGAGATGTCCGCGAATACGTGGAAGGGTGTCAAAAATGCCAAGTTACAAAGTCACATCGCACAAAACCGGCTGCACCCCTCCATCCTATAGACGTACCAAGCGAACCATGGGAGAAAGTTGGGACGGACATGATCGGCGAGTTACCGGAGTCGGGAGGATACAATGCGATCAGCACGTTCGTGGACCATTTCACAAAGCGGTTACGCATTATACCAACACACACCACCCTGACGTCAGAAGGCATGGCTCGTATTTACCGCGATCGAATCTTCCCCATACATGGATTGCCGCGACAGATGATACACGATCGAGGTCCGCAATACCACTCGCGTTTCATGAAGGAGTTATACCGGCTGTTGGGCATTGAAGGGAACTTCACGGCGGCGTACCATCCACAGGCAAATGGGCAAACAGAACGGTTGAACCAAGAGATAGAACATTTCTTACGGTTATTCGTCAATTACCATCAGAACGACTGGCATGAATGGTTACCCTCTGCCGAATTCGTCTACAACGATTGGGTACACTCAGCAACCAAAGTCACTCCGTTCTTCGCGGACATGGGCAGACACCCCTACAAAGGCACCGCTCCGAAAACGGCATCGAGAAACGAGACTGCGCAGGAGTTTGCCGATGGCATGAGGAAAACATGGGACGAAGTAGGGGCGGCATTGAAGATGGCAAAAGAGGACATGAAACGGTTTTATGACAGGAAGCGGACAGACGCAGTAGAGTACAAGGAGGGCGACAAAGTATGGCTGGAAGGGACAAATCTCAGCACGGACCGACCAATGAAGAAGCTTGATGACAAACGCTTTGGGCCGTTCAAAGTGATCAAGAAAGTCAGGACAAGCTCTTACAAGCTCCAGATTCCTCACACGTGGAAAAGCATCCATCCCGTGTTCAATGAGGCCCTGCTGACGCCTTACCATGAGCCGCAATTTCCGACGCAACCCCGAGACACGCGTCCACCACCTGTGCTGGAAGGAGCCAAACCGGAATGGGAGGTTGAGAAAGTGGTAAATTCCCGGAAGTACCGCGGAGGTTTTCAATACAAGGTTCACTGGAAGGGTTATGGCACACACGAGCAGACATGGGAACCGGCATGCAATCTCAAAAATGCCGACGAAGCCATCAGTGATTTCCACCAACAATATCCGAACAAGCCGAAGCCACCCGCGCTTGCTCGCATTGAAGTTCCCATGTCGCAATTTCCATCACATTTATTCCGACCCATGCCACCGCCTGATACCGAACCCCTTGACGTCACGCTACCCTCTGCGGCCCTTATAGAGCAAATCTGGCGCAGAATGGAACTTGCGCCTTAAGGAGGGGGTGATGTTATGAATTGCCATATTTTCACACTTTCACATCTTATCATATCTTATCGGGGGCCTTGTCTTATCAAACCAACGGACTGTTTCATCATCTGTTTCGTCACCGATCATACTCCTGTTCATTACCAAAGCCGTACTCATGTTGGACACACGCCTAACACATGGATGACATCATACATGCCGATACCTCATGGATTCCCCATTGTATACACACCACCGACACTCATAGCACACATGGTCGTTTCAGTATTATTACTTACATGCAGTTACCACTCGTATTTAATGGTTTCACGGACTAGTAGCATACAACACTGGGTCAAGGGCATGGAGTCATCCCTAGCGGAAACACGTATGGACAAGGAGTCCCAAACACAGGCTTACTAGTATATAAGCAGTAGTGTAGTATCATTGTACTTTAGTTCCGATCTCGTTTATACACCTGGCCTAGCCTAGTCTTACGAACGCGAAACGCTTTCTTTCTTAGTTTCTTGCTATGGTACCTGGTTGAGTCTTGAGGCTTAGTCAGTCGCTAACACCAGCAGACCAGTAGACCAGAACTACACACCCTCAAACCAGACTGCCCCCGCTATATGGCAGTTAATGTCCAAACACATATACACACAATCTTGTTGACTGACAGATAGCCCTTGCTACACAAGCAGCCAAGGTCCAAACATTGCCCTTGCTACACGAGCAGCTAAGGTCCAGAAACAGATTGCTCCATTGCCCCCATCTTATATAGAGAACAAGGTCCATACCCATTGCCCCCGCCCCATGTAGGGAACGAGGTCCATAACAGTGTCTGTTGACATTTTTGGAGGGCCCATGATGATGGTGATCATCAATAGTATTAGCTTATCCCGACCTAAGCCAGGCTTTTGTTAACCGGCTAAGCCAAAATCCGGCAAGCCTTGCACGAAATCTGGGTGCTATGGATTCAGTGTGGATTACCTTGAGTAGTCTGAGTTCTTGGCTGGTTGATTCACCAATTGAACTTGTCCTGATGCAGCCAGTCAAGCAGTTTATAACTGTCTGAAGATCTAAACATCAGCTCATCAACTACAGGCTGGGTGACTTCCTGTTGTGCCTTGGGAGCACTGAAAGTTCTAGTAGAAGCTACTACTCAGACTTCAACTGTAACCACTCGCTCAAAAAATGAACGCAGAGGAGGCTAGGTGACTGCAAAGGAGAGTGGGGGAATGAGGTGGGCTGAGCAAGACCTGATCGAACGGAATCCCGTCTGGGAGTCTCCGAGGCTTGACGAGACTGACAACTATGCCTTAGATCTGCTCGGAATGACAGCATTTCTCTACCGCACGAGAATGACTTTCTGTCGGCCCAATTAGTTCGGATTCGATGGATGCATTTTGGTTGTTGGATACGTACACCATCATGGATGGATGCGCGGCTGTGTTATAGCGTCAAGCGTTGCGCCAGCTCGATTTTTTGGCTTTCGATAACAGATCAGGGTGAAGAACGAAGCGAATAATGTGCATTTTATATTGCAAGATACGGCTGGCGCTAAGATACAAAGTGGGGGAAAAAATTATGAGCAGAAATTTAATGATCACGGTCATACGGAGGAGGGGTTACAGCACGATCTTCGAGTTTTGGCTTGGGTTCAGCGTACTTGGTGTCCAAGGGAGGCGTCCTCGCCCTGTCGTCCCTTCGGCGCTCTGGAGTAGGGCTTCGTGGGCGCCTCTCGATGGGGCTCCTGCTCCTCCTGCGTCTCTCTCCTCTATCTCTGTCCATCCTTTCCGCACGGTCATCGCGCTCTGGTTCGCGTCGGCGAGGGCTTCGGGAACGTTCACGGCCGCGGTCTCGGTCACGGTCTCCGCCACGGTCGCGGTCATCTCGTCCTCCGCGTGTTGGGGATGGCGGACGTCGGTCAAATCGCCAGACAGAAGACGGAGGATTTTTCGCCCACTGAAAAAGAATTGTCAAATGGTGAACAAAAACAACAGTGAAAGAAACATACCTGTATGCTGAGTCGTTTTCCTTCAAAGTTTCGTCCATGCCTGACACATGGGTGAGGTTGTCTCAAAGAGGATTGCGGTGAAAGCATACATCTCGTAGTAGGCGTCCTCTGCATCTCGCTGACTACGGAATTCGACAAAGGCGTAACTGCGGAGTTCGATGCGTTGAGCGATGTTGTTTCTCGAAATTCGAATGCGACAAAGGAAAGCAGGTAATCGGGTACAACGCAGGCGCGTTAATCGAATCGTTCGGCTCGCCACGACTTGCCGGGGAGAATATTCGGATTTGACTCACGGATTTGAGACTGCGTGGGGATTGCGCGGAGCGGGGACATCGCATCGTACCAATGGACCGAATCTGTGATTTTTGTCACTTTTACGCTATTTTCAACGAAATTTGGCTAGCATACCGTTCAAATTCAAAGGCGAGGTCGCGGGCACGAGTGGCGGGGTGGAATCCGCTAACGAACAGGATGCGAGGCATCGTCGCGATGGTGGTGGTCGGCAGTCAAGTCGCGAAGACAAAGAAAATTGCAAGTCCGCCATTAGGTCCGATGTTTGTCCCTGCTTGGCATGTGGCGTATCATCACGATTACCTCCAACTTCCGCCCACCACCGGTTCTTTGGGCCATTCGGCTGTTTTGAAAACAACAACCGCCTTGCTATATGAAATGTCACTTGAGCTCTGATCGTGTATGCTCGCACTTCTCGGACTTCTGCCGAATTCGTCTCCATAGACAAGTCGAAGTGATTCCATCTTTACACTATTCTCACTGAATTAGAATTGTCCTAGTGTTGCCGCGAGTTCGAGGAAGCTCAAGCACTGACCTTGACTCGACTCAACTCAAGGCCTAATTAGGAAGCGAGGCAAACTCGACTCGACTCGATGTCCGCTTTGGGATACTACCATCAATCGTGGTAAGCATGGGTAGCCAGAGCAAAATATGTGTCTGTATGTAGATTCTGGAGCACTTTGAGTAGGAAAACATTTGAGATTGATACCTAGTACTGTTTGGATGACGAGTCGCTCTTCAACGGATTCAAAATCTGCATTTTTTACGGAGCTCTGCAACTAGAGAGCCTGAATCATCATCCTTTCAAGTTTTTCTTCGTAGTGGAGCACTCAGGTGAGCTCAGTTTCTGTCTGTGGCCGGTCTACACTGTTCTATGTCGCCAAAATGTCGAAAGTACATGAATTGTCACTACCATGCCGTTGCGTGCCGTTGACCATTTTAGGCAGCACCTTGAGCAATCTCGAGCCATCCCTGAACTCGACTCAAGCGCTCGAGTTGAGCCAACTCCGGTCCGCTTCCTTGAGGAGAACTCGACTCACCTCGCGGCAACACTAAATTGTCCACTGCTCTTACATGTCGGTGATGTACGGCTTGATTCTTTCCTTGTGACGGCATCAATGGATGTACGACATTGTGCATCAAGCATTGCCATCTGATGTTACTGTTCGCATATCACAAGATTTTGGATGGACCCGGTGCTGCCGAAAGGGCGTCCATCCGAGTCTGTTTAGCAGTCACCTGGCCCTCCAGAACGATAGGCTTGATATACTTCGAAAAGGATATACGCACAGCCTGGGCCCTGAGCACTGAAGTCGTAACTAATGGCTTGGGATGACTCTGCAGTGCACCCGTACCGCTCGACTAGGTGCTCGTTCCCCAGTGCGCTCCATAAAATCAGGATCAGCATTCATTCATTCATCATACCTCCCATCTTGCCATCACGTTCATCAGGTCCGCTCTGGATCGAAGACTATAAAGCTCGTTCTCACCGGCCTCGGCGTTTTCACTTATCTTCTCGCCATCATGACCTCCCCTATCAATGACCTCTTCAGTGACCTTCAGTCTACTCTCACAGAAGGAAGCATCTCAAGAGACCCAAAAGATCTGACGTCCTATGCCCATTCCAAGTATCCTCAGTTCAAAGGTATGTCGAGTTAGTGACGATCCCATTCAAAGCTCGTTCTGACGTTGACCGAAGGAAGTCCGCACAGTGTGGTGGTACACGCCCAATCTACTGCAGACGTCGTCGAGGTTGTGAAGTTGGCAAACAAACATCGTGTGCCCATTGTTGCGTATTCTGGCGGGACCAGTCTCGAAGGGAATCTTTCCGGGGTGAGTGTTCGTCCGACACCGGAAACGCACTAACACCTACCCCCACATAGACAGGCGAAGGCGGAAGTATATGCTTGGACTTGTCAGGCATGAACAAAATCATACAGATTAACGGTTCGCTCAGCCGAATGCGAAAGTCAGGCCTACCTACTGATCATGCACGCAGAGGAGGACTCTGATGTCGTATGCGAGGCCGGGGTTATGTGGAACGTACTCAACGCGACGCTGAAAGAGAAATGTGCTCATTATCCGCAACCTTTGTCTTTCACGACTAATTGTACATATTCTTTCGTTAGGTATTCCTCTATTCTTTCCGGTGAGTAGGATCTTCTTCCGAATACTACTCGACGTGACGAGATCTCAACGTTCAGCTGGACCCCGCTCCGGGAGCAACTATCGGTGGTATGATCGCACAAGGATGTTCAGGGAGTGAGTTTGTTGTGTTCAGTTCAATTATCATCTTGCTCACTTCCGTGCAGCAAACGCGGTATGACAATTTGACCTCGTACAACTAGACATATCTCAAAGTGCCTCACGTTCCATTAGGTTCGATATGGCACAGCGAGAGGCGAGTATATTCTGAACCTGGTGCGTTACACGTTGAACTCGTTTTCTTCTTCTCAAGTCCTTCCTTAGACTGCCGTCCTTGCATCGGGAGAAGTCATCAAGACCAGACAACGCGCACGAAAATCTTCTGCCGGGTTCGACCTGACAAAACTGTTCATCGGAGCCGAAGGAACGCTTGGTATTGTGACTGAAGGTACATTTGTTCCTCGTTCATCGAAGCGAGCTATGATAAATGTTGCTTCAGCAACGCTGCGCCTTGCACCCGTCCTCCCGATATCAGTAGCCGTCGTGTCATTCCCCAACGTTCACAGTGCAACGTCGGCAGTAACAGACATCCTGAAGCTCGGGGCATCCATCCGTACGTTGCTTACTCGCTCAAGCGCGCCGTCGCATGTTCATTCTCCCCGTAGAGTGTGCTGAAATCATAGATGATATCGGAATACGCGCCATGAACAAGTATGGGAAATCAACCACCAAGTGGCAAGAAGTGGATACGATATTTCTCAAGTATCAGGGATCTGCCGCCGTGATGCTGGATTCGTCCAAGATGGTCGAGGGCGTGATAGCTAACCACGGCGGGTACAGTTATCATTACATTCAAGACGAGGCACAGGCGCAAGTTCTCTGGGATGATCGGAAGAATGGACTGTTTGGAGTGTTGCAGTCAAATCCAGGAAAGAAAGGATTTATTACGGACGTCTGGTACGAGCATTTTCCCACTATCAATCCAGGTTGTCTCACTGCGCGATAGTGTCCCGGTTTCTCGTCTTCCTGATATCATTACCTGGTGTAAAAACGAGTGCATGCAGAAGGGTCTTATTGCCCCGATGACTGGTCATGTCGGCGATGGTATGTCTTCAGTTGAGCCTCCCCTTGCCAATGCTGAGATCGAAACAGGAAATTTCCATGCCTTCATTTTGTACGGAAACGAAGATGAATTCAAAGCCGCCCAAGAAATCGTCGACAGCATGAATCGCAAGGCTATCGAACTCGACGGTACTTGTACGCGCTCCATGCTTATGCTCCTTCCTCACCGGCTGACAATGGATTGGAATGCTAGGCACGGGTGAACATGGTGTCGGACTCGGAAAGAAGATGTATCTCACCGAAGAGCTTGGAGAGGGTACCGTGGCTCTTATGAAAACGATCAAAGCAGCGTTAGATCCACTCAATTTGCTGAATCCGGGAAAAGTGAGTTTGTCCCTCAATCCGGTAATCGTAGGCTTACGTTGGAGTGCAGCTCTATCCGGATGGCGTGCCACGCCCGAGCTTATAGCGATGGACGGTACTTCTACCTAATACTCTCTGTCAATGAATACATCGTGTACATTTTCTTGCATGTCGGCCCGCTATCAGTCCCGCAGAATCCCTGTTACAGTGCGTTCGAAATGATCGATAAGAAGTTGATTTGCAGCTTGCCGGGACGCGGTAAGGGTAAGTAAATCAGTCCTCATGATTCGTACTAGTTATAAGTGTTCTAAAGATTTGACGTGAAGCTGTTATCGAAGAATTCAGGAGCATCCGAAACTAATTCGACATGAAATACAGAACGTCGGCGCAGAGCAGTCAAGCTCGTCTCCAGCCAGCTGGGCCAGGACTTGTAGAGAACACAAAATGTTTTCAACCTTCTCGTTGTATGCCTTTTCTCTAGAATATCAATGAAGGCGGACCAGGAAGGTATGTGACGCCCATATGGACTCAGTTCCTTAGGAAGTACAATGATGAGGGTTGATAGACGAGGCAGAATGCTCGTAAAGGCAACCTCGGGGGAGGATATGGCCCGACAAGAGGATTTAGAATCTTGAAGGTCAATGCTGAGATATACAAGAGTTTCCAAGCATTGTAGACCAAGGCATTCAAGAAAATAGTGATGGCCCAGGGGCCAGGATCAGTGTGGTGAGGCTGCACAACAATCTTTGGATAAAGGATGAAATGGCCGAACCCACCACAGCTGGATCCTCCCTACTACCTCTTATGCCTAATGTAGTCAATGCGGGTAGCACCAACCTGTTTAAGACAACGGTATCACCACAAATCTCGAACTGCTTGAGGTGGGAGTTATGTATAAGGAGAGGAGGAGACTCAACATCTGAAGAGGAGCTATCATGGACCTCGATTTCGCAGGCAGTGAGGGATGGGGAAAGTGACTCAGAAAGAGGGTTCAGCTCGGATACCGTCAGCCGCGCACTGTAGTGCGTGGTGTGTTCCAATGAAGGCAGTGAAAGTCTCGGGGAGGTCCAAACACGCCTGAGCCGTGTGGCTCGGAGAAATACGGTACAGTCACCTTGGCTTTTGATGATGTACAACTCTTCCAACTGCTGAATACTTCCCGGTAAGGAAGAGAGGCGCGAGGCGAAGCTGGAGTCGATGTCCATCACATAAAGAAGCCTCCATCGGTGATATTCCCCCAATAAGTCGTATACCGGCGCGTGATACTTTCCTTCGAGCACGACTGAGAGAGGGTGTTGCCCAGATCGACGTAGGTACTCCTGCATGATCTCAATCACGGTGTCGCGTGTACCTTGTGCGGCGAAGTAATACACCGACGCCCACAAGCTGTGACGGAGAGAACAATATCCCGCCATGAGCGACAGACTTGACCGAGAGTCCACGGAGGCTTTCCTACATCCGTAGAGGCATATTTTTCCTTTGACATGTGTTCGAAAATGGAGAGCAACGTCGCGCGGGAGGCTGCGAATGGGAGCGAATGCAGAGCGGTAGATGGAGAGGTTTTCTGGAAGCATTGCAGTGTGCTTGTAAACGAGCTATGTGTTCCTCGGCAAGTGTGATTTCACGCGACAAACGGAGGCGGCATCCGCAATCCAAACACAATCGTCAGGACAAAGCGGTTTCTGCACGAAGAATGGAATAGAGGGATGCCAGGCTCTCCTCGTCGCATTGATGCAAGGAATACTGTAGGAAGGACTGTAGGCATTCCTAGATGCCATTCTATAAGTCGTTTAAACGTTGCTTCCAGCAGAAACTCACGTTTAGTACGTACCAGAAACAACCGTATGATTGTGGGTGAATCGACCTTTGTCTTGGGTATCGCGTGAAGACTTGGGGAAGAGAGATCGCTGCATCTCGATGGTTGGAGGCACGTGGGAATTTGGGCTTCCGACGCTCGTCTCTCTGCCATCACAGCTCAAAAGTCCATCGACCAAGGACTCAGTGATTTCACGGCTGGTACTCCTCAGTCTGGCTATTCATACGCGAACTCACCTTTGCGGAAGAATATACAACTCGCTTTTGCGATGCTGTTACACAATGACTCGCACTGTACTGCGCGACGTCTTGTTGTCCATTTTTTACATACATTCTCTGAGGATTACTTGACTATGGGCGTAGAAAAGCCTCCCTGACCCTGTGCAAGCCGTCTTCGTAAGTCCGCTCATGGCGCGACATTTGGGTGGCCGCTAGCAGCTTAAGGTGGGTGACACTGACAGTGAAGAACATTCGAATTGGCAGTTCATTTTCCGACTCCGGCATTGAAAGATCGACAGTTATGTTGATCCATTCTTGATCGATGACACTTGTTCCACTACCATCATGACCTCCTGGAATCTATACGCCAAGGCCCAGATGGACAAGCCGGCTCCTCCAACTCTTCGCATGCAACACACGTTTCATGCTCATCTTGTCCCTCGCGACATTGATATCTATACAGTTATGTACATCATGACACGGCATGATGTACACGATTGATTGAGCGCCATTCGCCTGCCCGCGTATTCTCGGAGTTGCGGTACAGGCCTTTTCCGACTACGGTTGCAAGGCCGGAAGCCTCGACACGTCCCATCAAATTTGGACGCAACTGTGGCGAATCAGTTTTCTCGGCGCGCGATAGTGATGTGATCTAGGACGCATCCATATATACCTCACAACGGATTGTATCGCCGTTTCCTGTTGCCTTCGTCTCCTGCGAGCAGGTTCTTCTTTCCTTCCTTTCTTCTGCGACACCCTTACCCCTTCGTTCTTTCAAATGGCACAAGGCGAGTGCTTCGCCTCCCAAATGCAAGCTCTGAATGTGAACTCCATATAGATGCCCTCGTTTCTCTTTTTGTTACTATGCACACCTTTGGCTGGATAGGCTCCTCCTCCTCCTCTTCACCGTCATCTATTCTTCAACCGTGAACCGCCACTGACATGGATGAACCTCAACTTCAGCTGGATTCTCGCATGCTTTGCTGCTGCTCTCTTGTAAGTATTGGTTCCTGAATATCATTCAATCGATCGTTCCCTGACCGAATGGACATCGACAACCACGATTGATGCTAACACGCGATCTTAGGCTCACGTCCGGGCAACTGTTCAAGGATACGCCGAATTCTAGTATCTGCCTCATCCAGTCGTCGACGATGTTGGCTGTGCCTTCTCTGTATGTGGGATGTTAGACTTGTTCAGGACAAGATTCTGAAAGACGAAGAACAGAACCGCTGGGACGACGCTTTCGTTCGTTACTTATGTGAGTATTCGGGGATGCTGGCATGATTGATCTCTCTGAAACCCTCTGCAGCTATGGATAGAAATTAAATATCGCGCGCAAGATCGTAAAGCGGCTACTTCGCTTCAGTGGGATACTGCGGTGTGTTATATTCCTTTCACATCTGGTTACACATCAGCTCATGTTCTTCAGCTTGCGTTAATGCCATTCATAGCTCCCTTCGTCTTCTTGGTTATCGGTTTCACTGTAAGTCACCCGCATACATGCCGTCTGTCCGACTGTAGTAATCTTGATGCAGAATGGTTATCAATACCCCTCGTCGGTGATACTCGCCCCCTCAAAGATGGCGTGCGTCAACACCAATATGACCACCGTGTAAGGGCCTCCACTCGAATACCTGTACCCACTGTTGAACTGACTCTTATCAGCTCTCAAGTAACTATCGCCTACTGCACCGTCCTTATGGTCCCAACTGTGGTTCTCTCGGTTCTTGTTTCTCTCGAGGTATACAAGCATTGGAAAGAAACGGTGGCCAAGATGATCAGGCTTGCTGTCTTTATGTTCTTCAGCCTCATTGCTGTCGTGTTCGTTGTCTTTTTCTATCCAGTTTATTGGTATTCATCGAATCCTAGCATCAACGTCGTCGTTGCATCAGGGGCAAACTTTGGTACGGTCTACGGTCTACCAAACATTCTCGTAAGCCTCACACCGGTTTCGTACGTGCTGGTCTTTGCGACACAAAGGGATATCATTTCAGCGTGGATGTTCTGCAGACGAAGGAATCGTGCGCAGCCGGTTGAAAAGAGTCCAACGATCGACATTGTATAACTGTTCACCTTGCTTGTCGAGGTCCTTCGAAAATAAAAACTGATTTGTGTATAAGTAGTACTTATCATGGGCAATACCGGAATTTCCGATCAGCATCTACTGATCAAGAGCACTCACAGGTTTACCACCTCTACCTCACATTTACGCCAGCTCGATGTGCATATCCATGATGTGTACGATTGCAAGCCACAATGCTCCGTTCTCGCGGACTCCCCGCTCTTCCTCTCCGTGTATTATGCCAAGTTCAATCCGGTGTTTCAACCTGCCATCTTTTCCCCAATAACAATGAGAGTCCGAGCAATGCCCTACAATCATACAACTAACAAAGACAGCGAATACTGATCGATAACCACGTTGAAGGGGAGATCACCAGTGAGATCAGTAACAACATTGGGGCTCGCGCTACAGATAGAAGGTGGCGCGACCCATACACCACGCACGCTGCCGGCGCCTAGTTCATCCATGAACTTGAAGGGAAAATTCCCCCGTATGTTACTTGAAAAACCTCAATGCAAGCTGATTAGCACCAGTACGCGGGTGCGGAGCTACAACGGTCTCCTCAATTATCTCTATGTCCCGACCAATATACGTTTGTAAGTCAAGCTATGTGTAAATAGATTCTAGGGCCGGCCCTCCAATCATCAGCTCAAGTTACTCTCGGAATTCGGAAAACATTCACATTTGCAGAAAATTAGAAAGATCCGAGAGAGCCGCAGAGGCACTGCCACTAGGTCAACCGATGAAGATTAGGAATAGCAAATGTAGGCTTACTCGACACCCAAGGCTCGTTAGACAGGAGCGCGCTCAACCGGGAGAGCATCGGTTTCGGGCTCAACAAACCAAGGCGGTCCTCGACGCGTCAGTGTTATGCAGGAGTCCTTTACCGTGGACGCGACCTGTTGATGGAAGTCGTTGATGTCAGGTGAGCTGGAGGAGCGAATATGCAGCAATCACCTCGCAATTACGCTTGTCAGTGCCTAAAGAGATATGAGTGACTCGTCAGCAACAACAATAGGACGAGAGCTGACTGATAGGTGTGCTGAAAGCAGAGAGCGCGAGAGAAACAAAGAAGAACAGGCGTAAGATAGCAGCCATTGCGAAACGATGTTGGTAGTTGTTGTGTTGAAGATATCTCCAGGCAGTCAAAGCTATTATATAGTACCGTAGAGGAGGTCTATGCCATAGATGTGGGGCCTGGGTCGGGAAATGATAGCAAGCCGCGCCGCTGGTGTATCTGCCATAACTGCACGGGCTGTTGGGCAGAGCAAGTTTCAACATCCCACCCCGGGGATCCGCGGGAGAGGACGCTACGAGTATGAGAATCAAGATTGTCTAGGGTCCGTTACAGAGCCTATTCTTCAGTGGTTTGAAGGTAAACACTTTAGACCTGAAGCTTGAAGGTGGGAGCAGAACAGGCACGTGGGAAAATTCCGGTTGCACCGAAACCACCATCATGTCCACTAAAGTACCGCCTAGCACCTCTGACGCTATATTCTCGCTCTATGGATCTTCCGTAATTGACGCGCCCGTTGACAAAGTATGGGAAATCCTTCTTGGTTTCAACGGATACAATACATGGTACATCTAGCCGCTTTTTGGCTGCTCAACGCGTTTGATGCATGTCCAGGAACCCTTTCGTGTAGGTCTTGAGCTTCCATCTCCCGTCAAAATTCTCAATCTTTTTCATTATCAGACGTGATCAAAAGGTCACAGACCGAGCTGGCACTCCGACAGGGCATGAACTCGCTGAAGGGCAATACATGTCCATGTCCGTCAATCTACCTCCGTCTCTCAGCGACAGCGTCCCGTTCTATCAAAAGTCATCCGCTTTTGTGTGTTGCACCTACCTGGATAACGAGAATTACCGCGTCGCATGGTGTACAGCCTCGACGCCCAGGTGGCTTTTGCATGCGGAACGATGGCAGATGCTCACGGTAGACGTGGACGGACGCGTCAAGTACGAAAGCGTCGAAGTATTCAAAGGCATATTGGCGTACCTCGTTAGATTCTTCGTTGGCAAGAATCTGCGTTTAGCATTTGACGCGATGGCGCAAGGATTAAAGGCAAAGGCCGAGAGTACTTGAACCAGGTCAGGTCAATCATTTTCGGGTAGGGAAGTGGGTCGTCTACAATGCCAGCTTGTAATAGTAAAGCATGAGATGTTTCGGGTACGAATCTTTCTAACTCTATATCGACGTAGGCTACCAGCCGAGCTGTTCAAAGGACCATCCATATACTTGACCATGACTATCAGCTGTATTCGACACCCTCTGATTGCGATCCAATGCGGTAATTCTCTCAACATCTTCGTCTTGCAAGTTTGGAACCTGGGATAGACTCAGTTTCGTCTTCATCACATGTATCATCGGTACTTACAAGAAGGTTTTCCCTCTGTCGTGTTTCGTTGATGCTCTTCGGAAGAGCGACAGTCCCTCTAGCAGCATGCCACGCCAAGATAACCTGAGTGGGCGTAGCGTCATACCGTGTAGCAATCTGAGCGATTTCAGGATCAGTTCGGACAACGTTGCGGCCTGAAAGAGTCAATATGAGATCTCCCCATTCGAGTAAACCGACCTCCTGGGGTGTACGCGGCAATCATGATCCCCTTTCCCTTGCAGTACGACAGAAGCTCGTTCTGTGCCAGATATGGATGCATCCTACACAGTTTGTTGGTCACGATCGCTACAGCGGTCCAGTTTGACTCACTCGACCTGGTTTATGGCAGGCGTAACCTCCGCGGTTAACGAAAGCTCTTCCAGTCTGTAAGATAGCTGTCAGCTGAGACACAAACTTGATGCAACTAGGGGAGCACTACGTCTTGATGGAAAAGTTGCTGACGCCGATCGCTCTGCAGGTCCCTCGGTGATAAGCAAGCTCTAGTTGCTTCCAAGAGTCGGCAAAGTGATAGCGAGTCGTTAGTTTGTATGTCCCATCTGGGTTCTTCGGGAGATCAGAACCATCTGAACGGGTTGAGTATGTCTACAGGCAATCGTATCAGCCTTGGGTACTAACCTTCGGAATCCGCACATTGAGGCCAATGTAAGAGGTACTTCATTGCTCCGTCGTCAATAGCCCCTTGATGAAGGGATGCATGACTGACCAGATCAATGTAAGTAGTCTTCAGATTGTTCAGGCTTTCTTCGATCGCGTCTTGAATGCAATGATGTTTCGTCCAACTGGGCTGCGTATCAGATCTGATGGTTAGCAGTTGAGCAAAACGTACTTCAGTTTGGTTGTTATAAAAATCTCTTCCCGAGGCACGCCACTCGATTCAATGGCCTCCGCGACGGCCGCTTCAGTCCCTGTAACATACACGTTAACTCGATAGATTATATGCTGTGAAATTCCAACCGTAGATGTTTGCGGTATCGATGTGTCGGTATCCAGCCTGACGTTAATTGAACAAAGCGTATTAATCGACAAATCGCATCTGTGTTGACCTTTAGTGCTGTAACAAGCCATCGTGCCGTGTCTTTGCCTTCTGGTACTTTGGCAGGCGACGCCCCGATGCCTGGTCGTTCGAGTTCAATACTGGGTGGATATAGAAAAAAATTGCGCACCAATTGCTGGAATATCAGCGCCGGTGTTGAGTTTAAACGTAGCAGGCGACATCTGCTGTGGTGGATGACTCGGATAAGTAGTGGCAAACAACAAACAACAAACAACAGACGCGTCCATAGACGTCCATCAACGATCACAACTTGATCACAACCCTTATCTCGCTTTGTAAAGGCTACACTTTACTCTAACACGCGACTGACTAAAATTCAAAGATATGACAGAGTCATTCACCTCGCTGACCCCCACCCAAATCCGCTCGCAGCCCCGACAAACCACGTTCACCGACACCCAACAAGCTCTGCAATCCGATGTTGACACCATAGTCGGCGACATCAAAAGTCGCTCTCCAACACATATCACACTTCTCGAGCTGCAGAAAATCATGGACTACAAGCTCGCTTTTGGCCAGAACCGTCCTGCGCTCCGCGCTCTCATCAAGAAAAACTCTGCCGCGCAAGTGCAGGAGGTCACTGAGCGAGCTCTGCGAGGGTCACCCGCAGACGGCGAATGGGATAGCCTGAAAGCGGCCGTCGACATTCTCTGCGAGCTCAAGGGTGTGGGGCCTGCCACAGCGTCGCTCATCCTGAGTCTCATATATCCCCGTGATATAGCCTTTTTCTCCGATGAGGCCACCGTTGATGTGCTCGCCCTTGCGGGCGGCAGAAAGGCTATCAAGTACACGCATGCGACGTACAAGGCGCTCTATGATGCTCTCGGAGCCATGACGTCTACGATCAACCAGAACGCATCGGAGGACCCTTTAGGTCGCGGGGAGCTGGAGAGAGCGATATGGCACTCTGTCCGGCTCAAGGATTCAGAATCCGCAACTCATGTCGTCAAACCTTCAAAGCGCAAGTCGGATGGGGATGACCGAGAGAAACCTTCAAAAAGGAAACGGACAATAAAACGGCAAGTTATTATATATTATTCTTCGACGCAATGATGATCTGCTTATCCGTTATCAGCTAAAGCCGAACGACTCCCGCTGTTCTTTTTCTGATAATGCCTCTAGCCTATGAATGGTACGGATCTCATGGAACCATGCTTTCAAATTGGTCTGAACTTTGCAAGGTGGGACTTGGTGTACTCTGTGCATGCATTCCTATGAAGTTTTCCTCTGCCAGTCGAGTGCTGGCAGTACCTCGTTTGTTATACGCCTACCATGGGCTGTCCAGAGCGCTCCTATAAATTTCACGCTATAATGTTCACAACGGGCAGGCGACGTCTATAATTGGTATACAAGAACAGGTTGTTCCATCGAATTACTCATCAATGGAATATCCTTCAGAGTAGGCGCCATGTCAAGTCAGATGAAAGAAAAATGCAGCTGAATACGTGATCCTTTTTTGCATCATCTCCTGTGAAAACCTGTCCTGGACCAATCTATAAGACACATCAATCCGCGAATGTTAGCTCAAATGCTAGCGCCCAAACATATTCTATTGCGGCAGCTCCATGGCCTGCCATGCAGGCCCTACTTATTACATCGTTGTCGTAGTGGTAGTAATAGGTACGTATCATCGTCCACAGAAATAGTATAGGCGTAGTACAATAAGTCGATGCAATATAGATACAATTGGCGGGTGTGGAAGGCCCGTTCATTTACGCGTTACCAGCGGGTTTCGGGGCATAACGAGGGAGAGACTCCATCGGCTTTGAGATGAGGTATCCTTTCAGACCAGCTGCTTTCTCGCCCTGACGTCCAAATCCAAGACTCGACTTGAAGCTCGGACTTGGGGAGGAGGAGTTCTTCTCTTCGTCGTGGGAGAACGCCTTGGAGACAAACGAGGCAGCAGCAGCGGTTGGGACTGGGATGCCCGCGACATGTGTGGGAAGGGCGCTCTTTGCTGCGCTCTTGGCGTGGTCGCGCCATGAGGTGACGGATCGCTTGGACTTGGCGCCTTGACGGAAGATGAGCCCGAGGAAGATGTTTAGGCAGCCAATGGCGAAGAGGAAGAAGGCGGAAACCAAGGTGAAGTCGTCGACGTGGTGAGAGAGAATAGCAGCGCCGATTCTAGAAATACAGAGTGAGATGGGCAAAGGGGATGGTTAAGAGGCGTTCACTGACAAGCATTGAATAATTCCCAATGCACCTAAGCCAAAGTCTTCACCGAGAATGGGGAAGAAACGTTGGAAGAAGGAGGCGGGCCACCCGACCTCGGACAGGATGAGGAACACAGTCTGAAAGATGATCAAGAGCCGGTTGAGAACGGCCCAAAATATGCCCGCAGCCTGGTTTGGGACGGTGCTGCCTCTGAAAGAAGATGAACAAATGGCGAACGGAAATGTGTGAAAGAACTTGCTCGATGTAATCGCAGTCGGTCAAGTCCTTGTCTTCTCCGGCAGCCAGAAACTTGTTGACGGCCTGGACGTCATGCACGAGAGTGACAATGTTGCTTGAAAAGACGAGTAGGAGGGCGATGATGCTCAGAACGCGAACGCCATTGAGGCCGATGAAGATGTCTACGGGAGGATTGTCAGCGATATTATTGCCATCCAAGAAGCGAGGGTGACTGACAAGCACGGGGAGGAAGCATCTTGGACAATGAGCACCAGGCTTTGAGATTCGGGTAAGATAGATTCAGACGTGAAGTGGTTCAGCACGGCTGAACCAGGCGTTAATGAGCGTTAAAAGGAGAGAAAGGTGGTGGTCGTGAAAGTGGGAGGACAGATGGAAGGGGAAGGGAGGGAAAGGGCCTATTGTCCTTTTATAATTACCTCAAAGGGCGCCGTCCATTGTACTTTGTGAACAATGGAGGAACAATAGCATGGTTACGTAAGCCGCCGGTGTCAAGCGGGACCATACTTTACCGTATGATGCTGCGTTTGGAACAAATAGATCTTGCATCTAATAGAAAAAGACGGAGGGAAATCAGGAAACCAGAAGGACTTGGAAACAACGCCAAGGGCCAAGGCCAGCTCGGTCCACGTGATCCTCACCGCCACGTGTCACTCGACGTGTCGGTTACCGTTTTGGTCTCGACTCTCGATATAACGTCCATGCCCAGTCTCTTCCATCTGCTTTGAAAATGCGGACATTATCTCTGCTTTTCCTCTCATTCTTGGCGGCGTTTCTGCCATCGACGCTGGGGGCCGTGCTCGCCATCGACTATGGCACGGACTGGATAAAGGCGTCTCTGATGAAGCCAGGGGTCCCCTTCGACGTACTGCTCAACAAGGACTCGAAACGAAAAATCCAGGCGTCGGTTGGATGGAAAAAGGACGACCGCTTATTCGGCTCGGACGCCTTTAATCTGGTATGTGCGCAGCGAGTATCGAAGCGTGTTCGCTGACGGGCTACGCAGGCTTCCAGATTTCCTTCAGATTCGTTTTCGTCAATAAAGCTGCTCCAGGCCGCACCGTACGACTCACACCCCGTGTCTTACTTTAGGAAGATATCGACCGCCGACGTTGTCGAGACTCCGCGGCTCACTGCAGCGCTTCGTCGGAGTGACGGAACAGAATGGAGCATTGAAGAGCTCGTCGCCATGGAATTCGCGTATGTCAAGGGCCTCGCAGAGTCTCTCGCTGGCGAGAAGGTCCAGGACGTCGTCGTAACCGTGCCCCCGTACTATACGCAGTTTGAACGAGATGCCGTTGCGGACGCGATTGAGATATCGGGTCTGCGTACTCTCGCTCTCATCAACGACGGCACGGCAGTCGCAGTCAACTACGCCATGACTCGCACCTTTGCCAACGAAGAGTACCATGTCATCTACGATGCTGGGGCGTCCTCTATATGCGCCACAGTTGTGTCCTTTTCCTCCGACGCGACTCCCTCGACCAGTATCGCCGTAAAAGGTGTCGGCTATGACCGCCATCTTGGTGGCACAGAGCTCGACCGCCGCTTACGTGAACTTTTGGCCGACGATTTCATCGCCAAGCACAAACGAGACATCCGTCAAGACAAACGAGGCATGGCCAAGCTCTGGAAAGAGGCAGGTCGTATAAAGGCCATTCTTAGTGCAAACACCGAGGCTGTTGCCAATGTCGAGAGTCTCGCCTGGGATATTGACTTCAAGACCAAAGTCACTCGCGCTGCTTTTGAGGCTGCATGCGAAGACTTGAAGGGCAAGTACTCGCAGCCCATCTATGACGCGCTGCTTCACGCTGGTCTGAGTTTGGTATGTACATTTTTTCGCCTTGTTTTCTTATCCTAATTGTTCCATAGGACCAAGTATCGTCCGTTATCCTGATGGGTGGTGGCACGAGAACACCCATGGTGCAGGCTGCAGTTCGCGCCGCAGTCGGAGACGAGAAGATTGCCTTGAACGTTAACGCCGACGAGGCCGCCGTACTAGGTGCTGCCCTTCACGGAGCCAGCCTCAGCAGGCAATTCAAGACCAAGGACATTAAGGTTTCCGATATCTCCCTTCATGACATTCAGGCGTCATATTTCGCCGCCGCCGCTTCTCCCAATACCAAACCGCGAAGCATATCTACTCTCATTTTCCCCTCTGGTTCAAAGGCCGGTACCAAAAAGACCTTGACGTTGAAGCGCAAGGAGGATTTCCGCATTCACATCGATTATAAGAAAGAGGCAGCTCCGTATGTCTTTTTTCTCTTCATATATGCGTCTGTTCTAACCTTTCTTCAGAGGGTTCCCTACCAGGATACTCGAGGTTGAACTCGAAGGAGTGACAGAGGCAATCGGTAATTTAACTGAACGGGGAGCGATCGATCCTGTGGTTAAAGCCACCCTCATGCTTTCCGAGTCTGGTTTCGTATCAGTCACGGAGGCTGTTGCCTTTGGTGAAATCAAAGATGAATCAATCGCTGGTAAGTCTCCCGTTTATGCCTAGTGAATTATATTCAACGTTTTCTAGGCAAACTCAAAGGTTTCTTTGGCGCTGGGTCCTCATCTTCGTCGGACAGTGAAGAGGCGACCAAAGAGGCTAGCGGCGAGTCTTCTTCCGCCGCTGAAGCAGAACCGTCAAGCGAAGTCAAGGAAGAAAAGCCTCCGGTTCCCAACACCATTCAGTTGAACTTCACATCTTATTTCACGTCGATACCTCCCATGACGGTCGCCGAGAAGAGGACTGCCCGAAGCAGGTATGCATCATATTATAGTAGGAGCAGGCATCGTGCTAACCGAGTTCTATAGATTGCGCGCCATGGACTTGGAAGAGAACGCCAAGAACAAGAAAGAAGAGGCTAGAAACACTTTAGAAGGTTATCTTTATAAACTTCGGGATCTTTTGGACGAGGAGAATACGTCGACGCCTTTCAAGGTGTGCTCCCAGCCGTCTGAAAGGACTACCATACAAGAAAAGATGGAGGAGACGCTGCACTGGTTGCACGACAAGGGTGACATCGCGGAGACTTCCCAGTTCCTTGACAAGCGCATCGCTCTCGAGTACGTTCTCCTGTGTCCTTTGCAGCGTTCGATTGACGTCTTCTTTTAGGAGCCTCGAACGCCCTATCGTCCACCGCTACCAAGAAAAAGAGGCATTCCCTCAAACTCTGAACAACAGCCAGATGTGGAATTGGAGCACTCGCCTGTTCCTCACGGAGGCTCGGCAAAATCTCACCGCCGAATTGGAGGCGGATCTGCCTTCCAAGTGGACAAAGGAAGAGCTCGACGCGCTGGAGAAGACGCTCAAGGAGCACGAGACCTGGTTGAACACGTACGTGGAGAAGCAAAAGGCGGTGAAGCCCAACCAGGATCCCGTCATCGAGACGACGGAGATGAAGGCTCGCGCAAAGGTGTTGGAGACGCATCTGCAGAAGCTGTGGAAGAGGAAGACGCCGAAGCCACGCAAGACGAGCACGACGAGCACGCCCGTGGCTACTGCGACGGAGGAGCCTATCACGGAAGGGACGGAGGTGCCAATACCACCAGAGGATGAGCAGGTCCCGCTCAAGGCGCCCGAGGACATTCACGATGAGTTGTAATGCGTAACGGTGGAATAGATATACTAATAGTCTTCCGAGTAACTTAGCTGTAATTTAAGTAGAGGAAGAGGGGTTACGAGAGCGTGGACGGCGTGTATTCTCCAAGGTACTTCATGCTCGAAGTGGACAGAAGGTTGGATAGGTATGAAAGATCTTCGCCCTAAAACGGCCCATTTGTTTTCACTCGCTGACTCGAGATGATGTAAGTGCCCAGAGAGTGCACACGCCTCGCGTGCTTGTGTCATGGCAAGTTCATGTGCATATATTGCTCTGTGCGCCCTGCGCATTAATGTAAGCTTTTGAAACCAACTTGTCTGTATTATGCTCCGGGTTCAGCCTCAAATACGGACAATCCATGCGTACTCTCGAGCTTGTGTTGTAGCCGGGCATGTCACGATGTTCGACTCGACTAGATGCTTTTGTGTCGATCAAGCTGGTCAAAGTAAAACGTATATCATACGGCTATAAACACCAAGTGCCACGAAGTGTAGAGGATGCTTACAGGAGACTAGGTCGTAGCCTTCATCACTCGAAGCCATAGAAGTAGTATACCAAAAGGAGTGGATGATGGTGGTGGGCAGCCGTCTGCGGCGTGCGTTGACGTTGATCGGAAGTAATCATAAATGAAGCAGACAGAAAGGCACTGAAGAAGTGCATGTCAGTGCATACTTAGTCCAAATGATTTACTGGGAAAGGGGCGTGATCGGTCCCGTTATGGTTTTATTTCCGATCATCGCGTGGGCTCACGCGATCGGCTCTCGGCCGCGATCGCATCTGGTTCCGGGCTCCGAGTTCTGTGTTCCTTGCTCTCCTCTTTCCCGCCGCCGCGTCGTCTGTCGTTGTTGCGCTTATTCCCGGCCACCGGTGGAGCCAAAAGTTTCTGATTCTAATACTGTATCTGATCTAAACCTACTGTATTTGATCTACTCTCCTCTGCTTACAATGAGAGTTGATTTTCTTCCTTAATCGAGTCTGGAACATCGTCGCGTTCATGATCCCGCTCTTCCCCACGGTCGAACTTTCAGGAGGGCAGGGCATCTATCTCTACTAGCATCTTCCCTAGCATCTTCATCTACTTCACAGAAAGCATTATGATGAATCACACTGGAACGAGTCGAGGATCTACGAAGTATGATTTTCTGCATGTTGCCATCTGATACAATAGCTTACGATGTTTACAGCAGCATCCTGCGTGACACCAGAAAAGTACAGAAAACACTTCCTCTACTATCGGAACTGCCCTGCATGTGCTGTGGTCGTCTCATCACATCTGCGACGATCACACTGCCATGCGGAGAGATATACAAGTCGTTCGGAGGAGCGTGGATTTTGGATTGCGGTCATGTGCTTGATGCGTATTGCGTTGCTGATATCCTCAAGCCGCAATCCTTTCAGATCATTGATATTGAGGTAGCGGCTGAAGAAATGGGGCGGCCTCCAGATGAATCATCATGCTGCATCGAGAAAGTGTATTTATGTCGTTTCCCGGAGTGTGCTGGCTCCTTCTCCATCATTCCAAGACATCCCGAACTTCCTTTTCACGACACGTTCTTGTCGTATTCTCATGCAGATGGCCCATGGACTTTTGCTCCGAATGCCAATGGACTTTGCACGTTGACGCCATACTGGAACTGGGGTATGAATCATCATGTTCATGGAACACTCGATGATCTGTATAATGCGGGTTACGATGTAATTGAGCAGTTGAAATGTTTTGATTCGCAGCGTAGTAGTCCCAAGTATTACGTGCCCGTACAATATATCTTAAAGTAGTTCTAGTATGTTATGTCATATAGCATTCTAATCTCTCTTTCTATTGCGAGTCGCTCTCACTCTCTTCATCTGAGGAAGATGCCTCAACTGAATCCCGACGCTGCTTGTCGTCTCGTTCCGCAGGCGTTCCATTTTTGCTTACACGCCGGCGGTCTCTCTTGAGTCGAATAGCACTCAGCAGCTGCTTGATGCCACGATTTGCTGCTGGATAAGCTTTAGTGAAGTCCTCGTCGGTTGAATATCTGCCAGTTTGTTCAGGACATGAAGTATATGAGTACAAAAGCAATGAAATCCTACCGATGACGTTCACGAGCAATGATACTCCGTTGTGATCGCTTAGATGCGTACAAGGCCTTGTTGGAACCTTGATACCACGACTCGGGCCAGTCTTTCAGAGCAATACCTGTTGCCGCATCCTGCTCATCCCATTGGCGGATCGTAAGTTTCCAAGCAGGTTCTCCGTTCCGAGCTTTGTGCGACTTGGGAATGTTGGGTATGGTGTACCCCGGGGGCGGTCCGGAGTTTGGCATTTGCTTCCCAGAGTCCCCCGCTGGTCCTCTGCTCGGCGCGTGCTGTTGATTAGAATGAAAGTTCGCCGATGGAAGTGCCGCCAATGATGAATCTTGATAGTTAGGCGCCGGCGCGAACTCGGAATCTTGTGTCCGCATTGGAGTCAATCCAAATGAAAGTGGCGTAGTCTGCTCATGAGACGTTGATAGATGTGATAATGCGGTACCGGTATTGATTGATGGTTGTGTTGGCATGTGCACTGTCGTGAAAAGAGCCTGTGACTGAAACATCTGTTGTTGTAATGTTTGAAGCTGTGAGTGCTGATATTCTTTTAGAAGAATGAGAAGGATGTATCAACAGCAACAAAATAACATACAAAGGTGGTTGAGAATCAGACTATGCGACTTTCGAAACTCAAATACTGATGGCGCAGAGACAAGATCTCGATCGCCCATGAAAGATTCGTCGTGTTTAATCCAAACGGTGTACAGCGCATCTCCGTAGCTTGTTTCATACCGTGAGAGCGAATCAAGTAGGTAATTCATGAGCGTATTAACCTATGATGAAGATTGTGTTAATATAAACATAATAGCGGAAATCAAATACATACACCCTCATTTTTGGCCCATCCGCCCCACCATCGCACTATTTTCAGACTCCAACATTGCCCAATAGGCGCAAACATAAATCGGTACTGCGCGCCGCCGCAACAAAATGAATGTGTCGTAAAGTCTCGCTCCAAGCCCGCATTGGCAAAGAAAACCTCAATCTTCTTCTGAATGACGCTATGGGAGAATTCGGTCTAAGAGTAGACTAGTCCGTTTCCATTGATCTGTGGAAACACGAGTTCGTCGGGACGGAGGTCTCGTTGAAGAATAGCACGAAGAACCATCATCCAGACGTGAAAATGATAGTACATATTGATTGCAGGAACATCGGGCTGATCGAAGATCTTGTATGTATTACCTGTGTGGCGTTCATGAACACTTGAGTAGAAATGTACCAGTGTGATCACGTACTTTCTCGCAAACAGTCATACTCAGACTTGTTCTGCCATCCTTTTTGATTTTCGAGGAAGACCGTGAAGTACGGCGTCTGGTAGGCATCTTGGCGTTGAAGATTCCAAGTGATATCAGAACGTCGAAGCTGGCAAGTTTCAAAATTTCTTGAAGTCATAAGAATAGAGTTGTTCTAAATCAGCATACACTTACCGTGTCCATAGCATGAAGCTCGTCGAAGTGAACGCGCACATAAAAGCGTGCTCGATTACATTACTCCGCTCCTCGACTGTAAGGGTAGAATCACCACGTATAAACCTGGTAATCAAGACTTCCGAACAGACTGAGAATGACCATTCCATAGCCTGCTTCATTTCTTCGATGGTGATTGCTTCAGCGTGATTCCTCGTAGCAGCGGCGCCCCCTTTTTGATCATAATTCTTGATTTCATGAACGGTATTCATGACGGCCTGAGCGCGCGCAGGATTTCCGCGTACACCGTTGCGGGCATCATAGCTGTAGGGACCTTGGTAGCCCTCCCTGAATATTCGTCAATACTCATCACAAAAATGAACAATGATTGGACGTACATGTTGTCGTAATGGTCAGCCCACGCGGCGTGTATCCCATCACCAGTCGAGTGGCCGCACTCTTCGGTGAAGCATTTCTGCACCAGGAAGTAGAGGATAACGTCCGCCGTGCATTTATTTGGTGGTCCATTGAGGGCACTTTCAAACTCCTTGGCATCGTCATAGGTTTGACCGGAGGCGCGGCGCTGCTTCACAAGCTCCGTATGAAACTTCCTTGTATTCTTAATGTAGCGGTTGTACTCGCCACGGGAACACTTTGATTTCCCATGTTCTTCTCGAGCAGTATCCCTGGTCGTCTTGAGCCGCTCCATATCCGGTGTTACCGGACTAGAACGCTTCTTCCGTGACGTCCGACTACTTGAGGTACCAGATCGTTGCGCCATAGCCAACGAACCAGGATATAATGGGCACGAGAGCGGGATGAACACAGCAACGCAAACGAAGACGGACTGACGACCGTTTCAGCGGGACTGATCAAATATTTCCATAAGAAGATAATAGGAACACACCAATATCCAAGGACCCACATCCTATAAGCTAGCAATGCCCGTGCAGGGTTCGGTTTATTGGTGCGCAACAAACAATACGCGAGAGATCGAAGCAGGAATTGAAGTCAGACATGGTGGTATCAAAACCATTGCATTGCAAAGAGGTAAACTGCCAGCAAGTAGAACAAAGTAGAGTAGAACAAGAAAAACAGTAGATGGTCGTCAACGGCTTGCTCAGAAACGTTGTGGAACGGCCATGATGATGGTTATGAGAAAGATGCAGACCAATGACGTCACAGCCAACACGTGTTCAGATTACGTGACTTCAACGGAGCGCGTCCACACTGTCGCGTCGTGGATGGCAATAGCACGTCGAATAGGATAGAAGTGGGGGTGAAATACACATATTGATTTCTGTTAGGAAGGAGGCAACACGAGCAGCCATATGACGGTCGGCGAGTAGTAGTCGAATGCACGCGCACCAGCTGCCAGTGTCCTATCGGTTTGCTAAGAAACACTAAGTGTTCTGTCTTGCAGGTCTAAGCAGCATCTAAGTTGGATTTACTGTGGATTTACTGTGATTTACTGTGATTTACCAGCCTCACGGCACGGCGCTGGGCACACAGATAATTTACCCATCAATTAAGCAGAACATTCTTCCATAGCTTCTTTCCCGGCATCTATGGGAGTGTTGAGGCCCTTGGGCAACCCTTACACCTTGCTAGATTAATGAAGCTACTTGATGTGCGACGCAGTGCACACAGCAAGATGTGACGGATGAGAATCGGTCAAACAGAAGTTCATACATTATGAGCTAACTTCGGAAGGAAGCATCCAACAAAACTTGCTGTATTTCGGGGTGTGTAACAAGCACAACACTAGAATGATAAGAGGAAGACATTGATTTACGGCGCGCGTCGCCCAGTGTAGCGCGCGAGAGCAAGGACCTTGGTAATCCGGGGTTATGTTCCCAGTCTACATAACCCCGGATTACTAAGCGTTCAAATGCTCAGCGCTCAACGTCTACGCAGCTCGTACGCTTAGAGATGTTGCAAACTTGTGGAATATGGTGTGACGGACCGACGGTGGATGGGCAGCGACGCGCATAATGCTCCCGCGGCACAGGGTCCGCGCTTCGTCCTGGAAGATCTCCAGATCTTGTACGATCACTCTCAATCCCATCGGAATCTTGGTTTACTGTGGTTTACTCAGGGAAGGTAAATCTCAGAAAATAATGCTACTTAGCGCGACGGCTGTACACTTTCAGGAAAGTAATGATACTTGAGTCGAGATCGGAGAGCAGCAGATGGACCGGAGTATGCCTAACCGCCGGTTTGTACTTGTTTGCTATATGAGTCCCGGCGGCTAATTTCAACAGACGAAGGACCTTGACAAGCAAGGTGATAGGCTGTTTCTTATCATATCTGTGCCTATCAAGTCATTCAACAGGTTGAACTTCAATCCTTAACACCTTCAGACGGTTTTTTCATCTTGAAAGCATTGTGGAGCACATTGTAGAGAGTCTACAGGCTGAATCTTTTCCACCCGTTTGACTCAATAGACCACAATCATTCAATGATGTGTGGTGTTGACCAAAGGATCATGTTCTCACGTGTTCTAGTGTCTAGTTTACATTGCCCAGTTCCGCTGGGAGAGTACTCATTTACGCCACACCATGTCTTGGGGTTCTGGTCACAAACGTGACAGACCGTCCCCTTCACAGTCCCCGATCATGTCTAACTTTACTTTGACCTCGAATGCTGACCTCCAAGCTCGTTCTGCGTCGCCGTCTACCAGCGTTCGCTGTTTCCCTTGCAGGGGGCCTTCAGCGGACGGTCAAGACGGCTGCAAGCAATGTAAGATGTTTCCTTCACACAGTGGTGAAATTACCTCAACTTGCATAGGAACCGGCAAAGGAGCGCAAGAAGCGCACGCCATCGACCAAAACTGATGACGCAAGCGACTCTGTCATAACAATGTTGATGGAATCCAATGCAAAGGATCGCCAATCCGAGCGAGAGACCTGGCAAGAAAGTCGGCGCGTTGAGCGAGAAACCTGGCAAGAAATTCGGCGCGTTGAGCAGGAATGGCTGTGGAATAGTTTGACAGAAGCGCAAAAAGAGACGATGAAGGAATGGACGCGTGCCCTATACCTTGAGGTTAGTAAACAGGCCTCACCAATATATTTATTTCACTGATCTTCTTCCTTAGGGTGAAGCGCTAAACGCGCAGACAACAGTCAAGCGTCTACAGGGCGATTTGAATCTGCGAACGAGTCTTGGTGAGTCCAGTTAGTAATAGCTATCGTGGCACACTCACACGCATGGCCAGAAATCGTCGCACCCATCCTCGGGATGCGGCTGAACATGTACAATATCGGTCGCCGTGTGCAGCCAGTCATAGACGCCATCGCTGCGGGAAAGCTAGACGCCACACAGTCTTGGGAGGTCCGATTCGCGGATGCGCGCGCCGATATAATAGCCCGTTCAGCCCGGGCCACCACTGTCCCGCACGGCTCATCGACGACGCGTTAGCGGTGCTGTATCGCGAGCTATCGACGCGTTCGTATTTGTACGCGGAGGTGGACCCGATGAAGATCTGCGAGGGGGATTACACCCACGCTGAGATCGTCGCTGTGATGAGTGTCTTCTTGTTTGTGAACCGTCTCATGACCTGCAGAGACCTCAATATTTTATGCACCAACTCTTCGGGTTCGGGGTTATTTTCGATTTCTGGCTTGTTGGCGAGGGACTGGGTATGTCGTTGAGTTTCATGGATTCTTTTCTGAATAATTATCTTATCCACACAGCTTGACCGGCGGTTTTGAAAACGTTAAGTAGTTCTATAGAACAGGTTGCGCAGCTGTAAAGTCTTTTATTTCGCTCGACCGTTTCCTCCAGACCTAGGCCTTTCCGGACTGTGACCGAAATATAAAGGATCAGAATATCGCACATTGGTAGATAAGGCCTGACTGTTCGTCGAGCAGGTTTATTTCTTCAAAGCAGACTCGGACTGATCTGCAACGCAATGGGAATGAAGCCCTACTTGGGAGTGCATATGATACCAGCTCACAACCGATCCTCTAATCCAGGCCATGCATTTACTTTCAAGTTTTCAACAAAAGAAATGTAACAAAATCAAAATGAGCAAAGCATACAAACTTGCGCGTACCGCTACCTCGGAGGCATCGTATTAGCAAACATACTAAGCTCCACCTCGCGCTCTCTCTCCTTCTCCATCCCAGCCCACAGCCGATCGACCAGCTCCTCCTTCCATATCCCCGGGCCCGGGGCCAACCACATCACCTTGTACGCCTCCCAGAATATGGGCCGCCACCCCGCGCAGCCCCAATCCAAGATCGCGGCGACATCGACGTCGTCCTCCGAGACCCGAATGATAACATTATCCCTGTGCAGATCCGCATGCGTGAACACGACGCGCTGATCGTCGTCCGCCATGGCACGTCGCAGCTCGGCTAGGCGCACCGCTACCGGCGGATGTATACGCCCAAACTTGTCGTACAGCGACACGCGATAGTCGTTGAATGCGCTGAGACTGGGGAATGGGCCCAGAGGCTCGTTTGCCCATGACAGACACGCCTCGCGGAACGGTCCTCCGTTCGCTGCACCAATCCTCCAATCTGAAGCTGGTGGTGGTAATGGTATAAGGCGCAGTTGCTCTAGATAGCCCGCGAGTGTGCGGCAGACACCCGGCGCTGGTCCTCTGTGAGAGTCGTAAAGTATGCGCGGCGCAGATTCTCGCCCTCGATAAACTCCATGATGATGAAGCCCTTGTCCCCTTCGAACCAGACGTCGTAGATGTGGTATAGGTATCGAAGTGTGAGAAGCTACAAGGCGCATGGCATCCTCCTCGGCGCGTATCTGCCAGGCGGGACCGGTTTGAGCACGGTGCCGTCGCGAGACGAAAACACAGCCTTTGCCTTTGTAGATGGGCGGGAATAGGATTTGCCACGCTGGATTAGGTCTGGCAAGCAAGAACGGCGGTCCTGATTCGTGAGATTGGACATCATCCAACACAGTAAGTAAGATGAGCACGGGTAAAGTTCAAGTTGAGGCAGACCGGGTTAGGTGGGTACTTCGAAAATAGCGCCAGTAGTCGACCAACAATGAATCATCACAGAATGCGAAACGAGGTCATGTACAAATCCCCTACAATATGCAAAAATATATCCAACAAAAAACCAACAGTGAATAGGATTTGTGGGTGAGAGATATCAGCAAGTCATGGTAGTAGTACGAGAGTCCAGTCCTTGAACTTGAAAAGTAGATGCAATGGAGAGCGTAATTACGGAACATAAATGATAGATGAAATGGCTGGCAAATAGAATAATAACTGTACGAGTGGGGGGAGGGCGGGGGGTATATCATGACTGGGGTAGGTATTCCTCACGTTCTTGCAGATTCTTCTCGATGGAGGTGCACTGCGAAAGAACTTGAACAATCACAACGCGCCCACAGGCGTTGTTGATGAAGGAGTTCTAATAAAAATGATGTAAGTCAATGTTGACGAAAGGACATGAAAACTGACTTTGGCAAGGTTGCGGCGGTGGGTCTGGTGGCGGCGGGCTCAGAGCAGCGCGTAAGAAGTCACGGAAAGCAGGTGAGTACAGTTCCGGTTGCGACAGCGGCGGCCATCTGTCTTCAACGACGGAAGCGCTGGAGAATGGCGGCTCTGTCTCAGCCATCTCCCAGACCGTGGCGCCCAACGACCATACGTCGATCTTGAGAGGGTCGTAAGGTCCGCTGTGAGGGCGATCAAAATAGAGCTAACGCGGAAAGAAAGTAGACATACGATCTGACTTCGGGTGCCTGCCAATAAAGTACTCCGACCTGGTCCGTCGACGTTGAACATTCCGGCGTGACTTGTACGGCGTTCGAAAAATCGGCTGTGAAATCAATCAGTTTAAGGCTACAGTTACTATCTGTGCACTTACTCAATTTCAGGAACCCTTGACTGTTCAATAGCAAGTTGTCCGAACGCACATCTCGATGAGCAATGTCGTGTGAGTGAAGATAATGAAGAGCCTCAAGAGTCTGGAGAAAGGCGTCAGGACCAACGACGAAACGCCAAAAAAATCCTTACATCACTCGCGAACCGCGCCATCATCCTCTCCTGCAACATGAGGCCCTCCGCCGTCAATCCAATCACATCAGCCAAACTCCGTTCCATCAGTTCCATCCGTATCCAAAGTGAGTCGTCCTGAAGATCCACATACAACGCATCTAATCCCAGAACATTCGTATGCATCAGCCCTTTCAACAGCTTCAACTCCCGCTCCAGGTCCAGCAGCTTCTCGGATCCGGACGGCAGGATCGTCACACACTTGATCGCCACCAGCGACTTGACACCTTGAGCTGCATTCTCGCTGTCCTGCGCTTTGACAAGCGGCGGAAGGTCAAGCTTCTCCAGATTATCTCGCCCCAGCGTCGCAGCATAAACCGAGCCGCTCTCTCCCTCCGCAATCTCCTGCAGGTCAAAGTAGTACTCCCGTGGATCTATAGGTTCGTCGATAAACTCCTCTAATGGTCTAACCACTTCCGAGAGCCAGCCTCGATATCGGTGCGCGGGCGTCTCTGGGGCCGCGCTCGTCAAAGACGTCAACGGCCCAGGCGACGCCAGAGGTTTGCTACCACTGATAACAATTGTCGGTCGCGAGATAGCCATGCTTGTCCTCGAATGGACATTGAGATGTTGAGCCTCCTCCTCTAGCTCGTAGGACCCCCCATCAGACTCCACTTCATCGAACTCCTCGTGCTGAACGACCTCTTTGGCGGCACCACCAAACGTCTCTGTTCTCAACAACGGGTACCTCGAATCGGTCTCGAATCTGGCCCTAGTGGGGTCTGGCGACATCTCTTCCGTATAGTATACCAAAGTGGATGCTCTGTCTGCATCGGTAGGCGTCTCTTGACTAATACTGGACGACGTGCTCCCTGAGCCCTCCTCGCTGTCAAAGTTGGAGCTCAGAGGCGACGCCGGATGTCGCAAGCTCTCTGGCCGTGAGCGACCCATAAACTCCGCCGTCGTAGGCGATGGCAAGAACCCACTTGAAGCATCTTCTTCGCCCATCCCAGGTAACGAACTCCGGTGATTCGATAGATATCCAGGTTTGCTCTTGTCCACCACATTTGCCACCGCGCGCCGTGCCACACTCACATTCCGCACAATCGTCGTCGCCGTCACCGTCACAGTTGACATTGTCGACGTACTGCTACGACTAGAGTCCCTCCGCCCATCGCTGCTACCTGCACTGAGATAACTGTGCCGATCCGTGTCCTCGTCGTCGTCCAGCCAACCGCTGCTCAGCCTATCGGACCCCTCTGGCTTGCCAGTTCCTGGAATCATAGGCAATATCGGACTCTGACTCTCATTAAGAGCAGGAGCTGAGAAATTGTGGGAGTTGGTGGAAAGCCGATTGTCCCATGCCCAAGAAGTGGCTGACAGCGGGGCAGAGCTAGGAGCCTTCGAAGTCGCATCGTCATCGTAGTCTTCATCCACAATCACCGCAGGGGGAGCTCTTGTCGACGGACCAGCCGCGTCCTTGTCACTACTTGACGGTGATGACGCCGACAAGAAAGAATATGAAGGTGACATATTTGTTCCGGCAGTTGCCTGTGTACTTGCGCCGGCGCCTCCGCTCCCCGACCCGCTCCCACTGCCAGGACTGCTCGACAGTTCGCTCGGTATGGAGCTTATTAAAGCCTCGCTCCATAAGCTCAAGTCAGATATGTCATGGGCGTGCAACGACAGCCGTGGGGGTAGGGCGGTAAATCTCTTCGACCTTCGTTTAGAGCCTCGCTTGGAGCTCGCGATAGACGAAGCATTACTGGGCGCGCGCTGAGGGGATGAAGGGGGTGATTCGAATAGTCTCCGATCCTTTCTATCTGGCAGATAGCCCTGGCTAACGGAATTGGCATAGGATGGCGGCGGACTCGCCATGCCATTGGCGACATGCAGCCTGCGGGTAGGCGGGGTAGCTGGCGCACCCATAACTGCACCGGCTGGAGATATGTGATCCAGGTTGGCAGCGGGAACATGATGATCTGAGTTGACCGATATTGAGAGCGAGGAACCGGAGTTGTTTCGCATTCTGGGCTTGCTCGGGGTGGTATGGCTGGATGAATGGAGAGACGCATTTGATGATGATGAAGTGATGGTCGGGACGGGGGGTGGTGCGTGGCTATGAAGCGATGTGTCGGAGAACTGCCGAGGAAGAGAGGTCGTTCGAGGAGTGGGACGTGTCAACACGGACGAGGCGCTGGTTTGCATGGACGCGGCGGGGGAGCTTGGACGATCCGTGAAAAAATACTGTGATGCTGGAGAACGCGCGCCCGCTCGTCTGGCCTGCTGTATCATCGCAATCTCATCCTCCGACAGTCCCGCGTCGGCCAGTTGCGTAGTCCAAGATGGTGGCAGGTTGGTCAGACTGGAGGATGGTCAGAATGGCAGAAATAAAGAATTGAGGCGACATACTTGTCATCGACGTGTAGATGGTGCTGTATGACGAAAATAAGGGTATATCCGTTCAATGCAGGCGACAAACATACCTGAAAGTTCCATGGTAATGAGATGCCATCATCGGTTGACTCGCAGGATTGAGACGAGGACTGGGTTGACGTATCGTCCATCTTGCTGCTCTTGACGGAAGGACTCCTGGGGCTGCGTTTGAACTTGAAAAACCCGACTTTTTGGCGGCCAGGCCGTGAGCGGTGTCTGGTGAATAAGACACGGCTGATGCTGCGGACGACACGAGGGACATGGAGGAACTGCTGGGGTGTGGAAAGTGTTCTGTTTTCTGGGAAACTGGTACTGAAAGGGAGGGGAAAGCGGGGTAGAGGGCACGGAATGGGAGTCCGGGACGAGTGACGCAAGAGACCGGTTGTTAAGGTAGTACGGATCCTTTGGCGGCGGCGGCGGAGGCAGGGAGCTCTCCTTGTCTTTCCTGGAAAGCTTGAACACCTTTAGGGTCGAAAATCGCGAAGCCTTCCCATTTGAACCGGCGCTGGATGAAGCCATGTGGTACACTGCTATCGTCGACGGCGAGCGCTACCTGTCCAGTGCCTTGGTATCGTGCCCTAAAACGGTCTCCAGAGGAATTCAGGTGGCTGCCTAACGTTGATGTCAGTCACTGTCACTGATCCGGATGCAGTCCCAAGGAGTATGATAGGCCGTCGTCGTCTTAGCCCAGCGCAGCAGAGTACAGCGTGCGCACGGGTGCCGTCGTCGTCGCGGTCGGTGAGCAAGGACAGGTCGCTGCGCACGTCGGGCTCGAGGGTGTTTGCACCAAGGTCACACTCGTGATGTGACTGCCGTCGGCCCTAATACTTCTTTTGATCGCGATCACTCACTCACTGCCTGTTTGGTATTGACTCGAACGCGCTTCACTACCAAATGCTCTGCTAGTCCCATCTGATCTAGTGCTGTTGAATCTGTCTCAACTTGAATCTGTGCCTATCTACTGTCCTCGTAAGTACAAGCAAGGAAGGAGAAACAAGCCGGCTCCGAAGAATAGTGAAAGGGAGCCACGGATCTGCGTAGTACCGAAACCCGAATAGAACAAGGACTATCAACGGAGGATCCTAGTCCAACTTGGGGATTGGTGTTGTGGATCCCATGTTTCTTCTCCTAGCCAAGCATTGGGGAGGTTATCAGTTTCCAGACACTACCCATTGGACCGCTGTTATCCGACTTTTACGGCGTACTCTATTATTCCTGTTCACTAAGCTAGCCAAAAGGACCCTATGCTTCCCATTCACGAGTAACCAAGCCGCGTTACCACGCCCGTCCTTCCTCTCTCGTCCGGGTTCTTTGCGCTCTGAATTACACAATCAGTTTCTCATTGACTTTGACTTCACAGTTGCATGCCGGCGTCAAACGAGACGCCGTTCCCTCTAGTAGGCAGGCTCCCGAAAACCGCGTCATCCGACGATTGCTGCCTGCATCCGAGACTTATAGCTCATAACTTCCCCTACGACTCTGCCCATGCGCGTAAACGAATTCATCGTCGTGCCGTCCACATGCGAAGATTGCCGTCACCCGCAGTCCACTCACCTCCTCCTCCGATGTGGATGTCCAATCGACCAACCGTTTTGGTCGCCCATGCGGCGCGAGAACGAATCCGACGCCTACCATACCCTCTGGTGTACAGCCTGCAAAGCCCAGTGCTTCAGATGCACCTTCGAGGCCCAAGGTCCTCGCTACGACTATCGGAAACTAAATCATGATGCATGTACGTCGTATAGTAGGATTCGTGTACAGCGTTGGCTGAATTGTCCACCAGATATATTATATGAGCTCGTCTTTTTCGCGCTGTTCGCCACAGGATTTATCATACTCCTGTTTGTCCTCCAGATGTACATCTGCGAGAATGTGGCGCATAAATTATGAAACCTACCGTTCCATAATTCCGTTCAAGTACCACCAAATGATTCCTCTGGAGCACCCTACCCAACTCCGTTGTGTCCTTAGTATGTATGTAAATGTAAAACGTGGGCGCAAAGGTCGTCTGTATGTATGTAATTCGTCGAACTCTGATAATTATGGAAGTAAATTAGTATATTAATGGCAGTACCATACCGTCAGCACCCATCTCTGCGGAACTATTAGCAGCGCCGTGGTTTGCTATCAGTCTTTCTTCACGTCATCTAGAATTGCCGTGCTGATGGCGCAGCTCAAGTTGCAGATAAGCCAACAACGACCAGGTAGCATAATACGTACGTACGTATTGACCGGGTGTGTTCTGAAGCCAGAAATCCAGTCACCGGGCATCTAGTAATGGGGGTGAACGAAGGCTGCGCGTCATAACAAACCCTAGTATGAGACAAGTTATAACCATATCGTTGTCCAGGCTCGCATCCTTCTCGAAGAACAGGTCGAGTGGGGTCACAAAGACGTCAGCAGCTCTGAGTCGATCAGATCTTGATCTTTAATCCCTCTGGTCGAATGAAACATCTGTTGTCGTGCGAGAGCGTACGCTAGCACTAAAATGGCAATGGCTCGAGATAGGATTCGCGAAGACAGGTCAGAAGAATGTGTGGCGTCACCGCGTAGTACGCGAACTGTGGCATCAATGCACGACTTTGTTACGTTTCATACAAAGCTATATAACAGCTTGGCTATTGAAAGTAGCGTCAGGAAACTACCTCGCAGCGAAAAGGAATTGCCTCACTTGTTTCTTATACTAACTCTATATCGCCTCTCAAAACAAACTCTTCAACAACATGATACGGCACCAAAGAAAGCTGGTTTTTCTCAAACTCCAACGGTAGTCCGCTAAGGACACAGGTTGATCAGTGAAAGTATTTAATGGAGAGACTGCACATACCTCGGTAAGCGAACAGGCGGACACTTCTTGAGAGCGTAAGCAAAGACTGCACGATCTCTATTCGGACGTGTCGCTTCGGATCCATGTCAGCACCAAACAACATAAATTTAACGATAACACGCACTCATCTCAGGCTCCCATTCATGTGTATGGTCCAAGTACGCCTGGCCTGGCGGCAGACTCTGCAGGACGGTGAGGGTGAAATGGCGGTCGACGTTCTTAGCGTGGCTCATAGCAAACTGACGCTCAGCCGTGGTCAAAAGCGTTGCGTTTCTTCATCCGTACATACAAACGCGCGAATTTTTCAATCTACTGAGAAATCCCGTTCATAGTGGCATAACAAGATCAAGACCGAACGTACCTTGAACAGACGCGTGCGGATGTAAGAGCGTACAATGAACTTGACTTGTTCGACCTCTGTCTGGACGAGGACGATACGGATATGTTCCTCCTCTGATGTAGAAGGGTCGCCCCGAAGTGCCTGGACTGCGTCTGTCTACGAATGGCTCAGGTCGGGGACAGAATCAAAGCACCATGCAAACATACCTGGCGTCGGATGTGGTCCAGTAAAAGACCGAGCAGCTGTTCCTGAGCAGGTAGTATCGTCGGCGCGTGTCGCTCGTTCATCCAATGTCGCATTAGCTGCTGAAGCGGCGTTGTCGCTGCTGATTCGTCGAAGATTGACATAGCATCAGGCGACGGGGCGCGGCGCGTGTTGATGTCGGGTGGGCGTGCCCCAGACGATGTTGATGAGCCTGCCAAGGTCGTTGACCCGGAGGAACGCGTCGCATTGTATTCGTCTTCCCAATCCATGGTGGTGAGACGGGAAAAGTGATCGTGGGAGATATCCGATCTGGTGCGATGGCGCACTTGCCTTTCCGGTTATCTGGCGCTGCCGAGTACGGCAGATCTTGTTCAGGAATGCTCTTGCCAAGTAACTTTACGAACAACAACTCCACAGATTGCTCTTGTAAAGGCGGTAGTGCTCGTTCTGGAAAGCTGTGTTTCTGAGATCTTTGGCTAGTCTGCTTGTCAATGTCTCGGCGGTCTACCATCTTCTTTGATCGTTCTGAGAATGAGGCCCCTCTTCGCCTATAAATACTGGTGAATAGCGCTCTATCACATACGCTCACAATCATCTCAATATGTCTTCTACATATCTCACTAGCAAGCTCTCCGCTTCTGCTCTCAAACGTCGATCCACCCTCCAAGGACGTTCTGGACGTCACGTAGAGCAGAGTTGGGTATCAAGGCGAGCGGCGCGCATGATCCGCACACTCGAGGAGAAGGTCCTTGATCAAGAATACGTCGCGGCGGTGATGGAACGTGAAAGAGCACTCGAAATCCTCGAGGGCAGACGCCCGGACCCTGCTCTCATATGCCCCGAGCAGTTTGTCGCTCGTGAGAGTGACGCTCTGAGGGACGACTTGTGCCACTGGCAGATAACTCTAGACATCCTTGAAGGGAAGCGCCACGCATCTCCTCCTCGCTGTACATTCCTCGAGTTCAAGGCTTGGTCCGCAGCGGGGCTGTAGTAGTTTGGGTAAAGCTGACGGCGGAGGGCGTGGAGCTGGGAAAAGAATGCGCGGTGCGAGATAGCGTTTTGGGTTCCTATAGGAATCTGTTGTAGCACCAGCGCTTCGAGGATGGAGAAACCTGGGGGTCCCTCTCGCCGCTGTTCAACAGCAGAACATATCCAGACGGGCGTCGGCTCATCGTGTCAATCGTTGGCTTATCTATCCACCTCTCATCGATCCTCGCCGCCTATATCTCCGGGTTGCGCTTCAATTGGCTGCATCCAACAAATGGGATATAGCCCCCAAATCCTACCTACCCAAGTCGGTAGCTAAATGCCCCTCGGCGCACACCAAGTTCGCAGAGGCATTGTGCAAATGTTATTCGCACAATGCCTCCGAGTTAACCGCTCCTGTACTGTATCCCATCGAATTTCACTTGTACACTATTAGCCAAATCGAATTCAGAAACCTGCTCACTCTATGACCGATATTTGTCCCACACAATTCTCATCTATCTCAATTCACCATACTCACTAAGTAGTTGCATTCGTCTAGCCCATGCGCGACCGTTTCGCCTGTCTCAATGCGCGGCATACAGTATCACGATCTTCCTTTCATTATTCTTCTGAGCCAGATTGTTCTCCTTCTAAGCTTGCGCAAGGACAAGCATTATCAGGATTTTCTATAAGTCGCCACAGATCTTCTAGCTCTCAGAAGACACAGTAATGCTTCGACAAGACCAACCCGTTGGCTTTCTTTCAATAAATCCCAAGGATTCATGGTAGTTCGACTCTAAGACTGATTCAATCTCACATCGTTTGCATATTACGAGGCCAACCTCAATGACTTTCTACCTCCCTATTGAACTTAGAAATTTGTGACAGAGAAAAACAAAACAAAATACAATAACATCATCCCAGATAATATAATCCCTGTCATGACTCCTTCCCTATCACTGGCATCGGCACTGTTCGATGACCACTGACCAAAGCCTGCTCGTACGTCGGTGGATCGACCTCCATCGGACTCTCCGAATCCGGAGGACGACTCATCGACGGATCATATTCACATCCATACTCACATCCCTCCGTCCCCGTCCTCGTCAGTATCACTGGCCGAATCATCCCCCCATCCCCGCATTCGTCCTATCATCCACCTCGGCCGTCAAGCCCTGCAGAATCGACTCTTCCGAGGGCATAGAACCACCATTCGACGAGCCCGCCCCGAGTCCGCGCCCTTGGAATAGCCTCGCGCTTCTTCAGCTTGCCCGCCTTTTCCAGCTTCCGAAGCACCTTGGCGATATACTCCTTGCAAACTTCTTGATCTTGACAACTTTCTCATCAGAAAGCGCCTCGAGCTTGTTGTCCTTGTAGTGTGAGGATTTCTTCTCCTTCTCGCGATGATTTGGGTAAGCTGCATATAAGCGCCTCTGCAATGAAAAAAAAATGTAAATACCTCTTTAGCATGCTTCTTGAACGTATCATGCTCCATCTGCTGGGCATACTTCGACATCGACTTGACCACAACCGCGCCAACCAGCTTCAACAAGCGTTTCTCCTTGTTAGCCTCCCTCTGCTCCGCCGACTCATGATGGTGATGCTTCTTGCTGCTACTGCTGCCGTGACGGTGCGCTTTCTCTTTTTCCTTTCGCTCCTTGTGTTCTTTCCGCCGTCTCTCCTTCTCCGCCTCCTCTCCGCCTTCTCAGCCTTGCGGACCTCAGCTGCCTGCTCCTCCAACTCTTGATAATCTGCCGTGCATCCTCTTCATCCTCCGCTTCCTCCTTGGCTGCTGCAATAATTGCATTGATCCTCTCCGGTCTCAAATCAATGGTCTTCTGTCTTTCCCTTTCGACCACCTTGAAGTCGATTCGTGGGCGTCTCGGAACCATCACCGGTCCAGGGTGTGTGATGGCAATGAAGGTGGGGTAAGTCGTAAACGTTTAAAATTGCTCTCTGGCGGAGGCGACGCTTTCGAACCGAATTCGACAACGTCCCAAAGCGAATCAGTCTTCTCCAATTCGCCCTGCGAAACAGTTACTTAGATTGGTTTCACAAACGAAATGAGAACCTTACCTCCGCAGATCGCTTTGGTATCCGGTAGCCGACGGCCAAAGTCTCCCATTGCGCTTTCAGCTATTTGAAGATCAGTATCAAGCCATAGCTCTGACGAAGGTGTTCACTTTCGTGCTCAGCTCCTTCACCGTGTCATCCGTCGACTCAAGGCGCTTGTCCAACTCCGTCTCAATCTGCGAGTCCTCAATTTTGTTTCTCTGCGTTAGTGGCCATGTTATCAAACATTCGAGCGCCTACGAGTAACAATAAACATATGTGCAGAAACGATAATCAGACGAGCTCCTCACCAAAGTAGTCAGTTCAATATTATCGGAGTTGTCCTCCAAAATATTCTTCATCAGAGTCAGTCCACGCAGCCGCATAATTTGCCGTAAAATTGAAGGATCCTCTGTGATCTATATAGGTGCTGTAGTCGTACCGATATATATTTTAGGAAGGATTGACGTACCTTGATACGGGTGAGTAGCTTGTATACCATCTTGGGCGAAGAGTTTTGTCGAAGAGCTTGGATAACCTTGGGAACCTCGTTGACCTTGATGTACCGCATCGGCTGCAGAAATCTGAGTACTTGGTCCACTCGGAATTGGAACGAACGCACCATGAAGTCTGGATCGTCAAGCTTCTTGCCTCTCCTTTTCTTGGAGGCCTTGTACTCGCCAACGTCATCTTCATCCACACCGAGGGCTGCATAAAAAGTTGGTATATCGAACGAACAAAAGGCGTGAAGCTGACCTTCAAGCATATCATCGCTGAGGGTTTGTGTCTTCCCACCAATGAAACCAACACACTGCGGTTCCCCACAATGGCATACCTGCGCATCGTGGCCGTAACGGTCGACATTGTAGTCAAAGGTCAGTTCTTCGTATTGCTTGATATTTCGTTTGGCGAAGATACCCATGCGCACTCGATCCCCAATGGTCCATTTCCCAACATAACAATTTGGGTTACAGCTGTGGTTGGCGAAGCGCCCGATGCCACCGTTCTTGGTTGCGTCGATGAACTCGTCCTTCTGGAGCATCATGAAGTAAAAGTGCTTTATGCCCTCGTCTGCATACTCCCGCATGCGGCGCCTGAATTTCTTGTCGTCCACCACGTCGCCGATGTACTCGTAGATAAAGGTGTCCCTATGTCGCAGTGAGTACCGTGGGCCACCAGCGGGCGAGAAACGCACCTCTCGATGTCCCCTTCTGCTCGAAGCCCAAAACCCTTCTTTTCTGTCTTTACAATGTCGATATTGGCATATTCGCGGTTTTGGAAACTGTCAGAGGGTGGTGTATGAGAATGTGGCTATTGGGGTTTTGACGAAATAGCACCAACCGTTGGTTCTGGCAGAATTCCTTGCAACGACATTCACCGGCAAGGCACTCGACCTGTGTGAGACGATTTATGCAGTCCGAGTTGTGCCCACAGGCTATGTATGGCTCGTCTCTGCCTACGTGGGAGGTGAGACTGCCAGCTATGACTACATTTTACAGTAAACGCACCAGGCTTGAAAGTGCAGTCGCAATTCATGCTCTCCATCGTCTCACGCGACAATCCCATCCTCTGTGACTGATACCAATTGAGCTTCATCTCCGTGAACGTGCTGAGCGCCTCTGCGCGGGCGATGGGCAGGTCTCCAATCAGCTGGACGGGCAAAGGCGCCTTTTTCTTCTTTTTCGAGGGACCGGCCTTGGTCGGTGGGGGTGTAGGGCTCTTGGAGGACGCCGGGGAAGGGCTAGCCATGGACGCCGTCGAGTCGGCCGTCGTTGGAGGCGGAGTGTCGGTCATCATGGTTGTGGGCGTTAAAAGTGATGGTTCGTCAGCGACGGGCCTGTCCTCGCGCTCCGTGTCATCACCTGCGTCAGGTGCATCGGATTGCGCCTTGGTCGGGGCATGATCACGTCGTGGTTGTCGTCGAATAAGCTCATGGCACACTGACCGCGTCTAATGGTGGATCAGGACAACAATAATGATTGCCGCGTGGAACAGACGGCAGAAAGAGGCTTTGTGCTCGTCTTTCAGAGGTTGAGTGGTGGTCACGGACGGACAACACCGATTAAGCCAGATAAACGATGCTGTCTGTCTCGTTCCGTTAATTAAAGCCGTACCGCGTTGGCTCTTCCCCGTGCCTCTGACACAGCAATAGAGGTCGTCTCCCAGTTAAATATCACAATAAAAAGAGCAAGAAAGCAGGAGCAATAGGAGGATTTACTGGTACCGGCAGCGGGTGGTCATGGTACAGAGCGAAGAGCTGGATCCACTGTCACCCACAGCACTTTTCGTCATCACTGATCAACCAACTTCGATGCATCTCGGACACCACGGAAACCAAGCAGGTAAACCTCTTTCAAGTCGCCATGGTGGTGTCGGGTATTGAAGAATGAATTCGGTCGAGGCTCTCAGAGTCTGACCCCTGCATTCGAAATCCAGCCAAACAAAGCGCGTACAGAGGTTGCCTTTTTAACTCATCCGCGTTATAGAAAGAATAAGTACTCGGACTTGTCGCTGGCGGTGGTTTTGAGATTACTGAATGTCTTCACATGTACTAATGTGGTTACATCAGCTGAGCATCCAAACGAAGGAAATTCTGCATTCCGCAGGCATTCGATTGCTGTCTAAATTCCAAGCTTCCTACTCGATTCAGCTTGCTAATCGAGATTCCAGATGACTACTATCCTTTCGGAAAGCCAAGGAAAGCAGACATTTCTGCCCGGCGCGTGTTCTCTATAACCCTGATAACCTCCCGACGATCAAGACGCCACATCTCACACTCTTTCCTGTGAAGCTTCCAATCATCCTTCTGACACTGTACATCGATGAGATCGTATTCCCCAGTAATAGCCATAGTACACGCATACCTGAGCGTTACAGTAGTACACCGCCTTGCACCCGCTACACTGCTGCAAGCGTGGCGCGTCAATCGTCCAACTCAAATACCGCCTCAAGAACTCCCGGTCTAGCGCACTTGAGACATGCGTGACTGATCTCCGAACTCTTCAACAACACCTCCACGATAGGACCATTCTGTAGCTCCGCAAGACCAGGGACCTTTTTAAGAACGCCCAACTCAGTCAGTTGAGCTAAAGTCCCTTGTTCTCCGAATAGGTCTTCATGCAGAAACGCGGAGCGCCATTGTGTGGATTGGGAGCAGGAAAAGTATTGATTGAGAGAATGTAGTGAGGCATGCAATGAGTGACGACTTTTCGAGGGGTTTAGTGGTATTGTCAGGGAGCTCGTAAGGCAAGGCAAGGATGGAATGGGTATAGATATCGGCTAGACACGCTTTCACCGTCTGGGCCTTGGGAGTGGAGCTATGAAGAGTGATGTCGAATGTGCGGAGAGTCATTGTCGTAGGGCAGGACAGACACAGGAGCATTTAAATAATAAACAGTCACGGGTCGCTCGATCTGCGAGGAATTCGTTTGAGGATCCGCGCTGCTGATGATCGTCCTTTGATCTTGAGTACTCGAGTGGTTAATACGTCTCAATCGGTTCTAAATGCAAATCCATTCCGTGTTTACGACAGCCCTAGGAAAGCAGACATATCTGCCCTTCGAGCGTTTTCCATGATTCTCATCGCTTCAGGGCGATTGGTACGCCACAAATTGCAATCTTTCTTGTGTACCTTCCAGTCATCTTTCTGACACTACATACCAAAATGAATCAGCTTCACCAGTCTGAATATGAAGCAATAATGATACCTGAGCGTCACAATAATATGCCGTCTTGCACTTGCTGCAACATTGCAAGCGTGGCGCATCTTGGTGTTCGAATACCGCGCCCGTCAACCCCGGCCTAGTGCACTTTAAACAGGCATGGCTAATCTTCGAGTTGTCCAGCAACACGTCTACGATAGGTCCGTTCTGCAGCTCCGCGAGGCCCGGAGCTCTCTGAAGGACACCAAGTTGAGTCAGCTGGGGCAGAAGACCCTCATTCTCGGAGTAGGGCTTCATGCAAAAGCGCATTTTGCCATCAGGACTGGGTTGGGGGACAGGATTGTCGTAAGAGAGGGTCGTAAGGAACGCGATGATTGGGGAGCTTTCGAGTGGGTTAGAGCTGCCGTCTGGCACCTCATATGGCAGGACCAACGCGAAATGGGTGTAGAGATCCGCCAGTGCAGCAGTGACTTGGTGGGACCCGACAGTGATGTTGAAAGTAAAGATGCTCATCATGAGGGTAAGAGCCAAAGTGCTGCAGAGGTCTGAGAATACTTTTTGAACCAATGGGATGGTTTCGAAGGCCGTAGAATAAATAGAGACCTGGGGTCAACACTAGCCGACAATTTGAAAGCAACGCGTTTGACGCGCTCCAAAAAGGCGAGATTTCATGCCCTACACGTCATGAGATTAGCAATACTAAAATATTCTGAAAGTAAGCAACGAAGAGGCAAGGTGTTGGTCAATTGCTCGGAGTATTCGGTCCGACTTTCGGCGTACAGGATTAGGAAGTAAATTCCCACGAATACTACTTTGTCATTCTTGCCACCACCACCTCCTTCATGTCTTCATGTCCCTAACATTGATTAGAGCATTGCGCCAGCCAGTCCAGATTAGAAGAACCTATTCTACGCGCACAAGGGCTGCCGGTCGCGGCCAGAACCTTTCTGACCGCTACATTCGCCTGGAAAAATCTCTCCGAGAAAAACAGGCCCTCAGAGCTGGAACAGAGCGATTGGAGTTCAAGTCGCAAAACGAAGCGTCACACCTGCCTCGATTGACACCCACGAAGCCGATGAACATCTTCAGAGGTTTAGTGGTCCCCGACAAGCCGCGTCCTCCAGAGTCCGATGGTTTGTACACGTCAAAACGATCTAGATAAACTAATCTTATCTGAAAGTAGAATGTTGCATGTCTGGATGCGCAGTTTGCGTATACGACCTCTATGAAGAGTCACTCGACGTGTATAAGGAAAAGATCGCAGAGTTGACTGCGCAACTTACTGTCTTGGGCGTGCCGCAATCCGAATGGCCGTCAAGTATCCAGGAGAAATCGGATTCAGTGGAGAAAAAGCAGAATGTTGCACTGAGCGTATTCGAAGAGATGGAAAGAGCGCTTAAAGAGAAGCAGAACTCTCGTCAGTCCGTGCACCACTTTCTTGACATGATTGAACTATCGATATTTATCAAATTGCTTGGACAGAGCGATATGACTACGAGCGTCCTGCTGCCTCGCGACCGCCTCCATCATCTCCGTGAGTATTCTAGTACGAAAAGGCTCAATTTCGTTTGGATAGATCATTGGTTGCGAAGAAACAAATTGTTTCGCTCAGCACATCGTCTTCTTAGAGAAAAGGCTCTCTAGCATCATGGTTTTGAATTGCCTTAGCTCCACTTCGACAAAGCTTTTTGTCTTCGATGGGCCTCCAGAGCCGCTAGACAGTGCTTATATTCAGCGCATAGAACTGGCCACGTACGCATTTCCGAAGCAATATCATAATTCATGACCGATTCTGTCATTCCTCCTCAGTGTATACCTAATTATCTTACTCCAAGTTCTTGCTGTCCTTCTTCTTTCGTCGCCCACCAGGTTCTGTCCACTGAGTCCCGTATCATCTTTTTCACGTATGTAGCTCGCCAGCCTTTCGTTAGGCCGAGTCTGTGCATCGACGCGGTTTATAGGATCACCACAGTTCACATCTGTGAGTCCTGCTTATTCTTGATCGCGGCTTGTCTTACGGTTCTAGTATATATACTTACTCTAATAATGGCGATATTTGGCGTGAGTGCGACGATGGAGATCAACTAGTCTATTCGCCGGGCTATACCCCCGCTCTTCTCATCATCGACCGCCCCTCAATCCGTCAACCTTGTCGTTACCGTTCGGAATATGGAGGTATACCCCTTCAATCTGTATGGTTCCCGGTTGATCAATACTGGTGCGGTGATATCTAGTTTACCGAGCGACTACTCATTCTACCCGTTACAGTAAGGCCGCCGCCCCTCTCCGCCTCTATTCTTTTCGTTTCAACGTCGTATCGCGGCCCGACAGTTTGGTAAGTGGCGTACTGGTATGAGTGTGATATACAGCCTCTCTCCCGATGGGGAGTTACATTGCCAACCCGACGACGCTCGGCCACTAGAAAGCTTACGGGTCCAGCACGACGCTGAGAACGTTCAGTATGTCGGCTGTCATCGGGTGTTTGGAATACAACAAGGGCTTCAAAACGCTGTACTCACCGCAAACGAAAGTCAATGTTCACCGTAACTCCGCCTTTGATTCCACCCCGGTGTCAATCCGGTGTATGAAGGAATACTTGGTCTATGACATCGGACAGCCTGACTGACTATGCACATGGCAACAGAACGCGTAGGATCAAGATGCGCATGTCCATTCTTCCTGCGCTAGTGCCTAACGTCACCTAAATGCGCCTTGCTTTTCTATCGTCAGTCTTCATGTTCGTTTGCTGGTTTTCAGCTCCGGATAATGAGAACTCCTTGCCTTCATGTCACTTGGTCATGTCTGAGTACCCTATTAATCTGTGTTCTTGCTTCTAGTGCGATTTCATTGTTTGATGCCCTGACAGCAAGTTACCCAGCTCAAAAGTTGAATGAGAAGATCATAAGATAGTCCTTAAATCAGCTTAGGGGAGACGTATACATTCTGTCAGCGCAAGAAGTCAACAATCCTTGAACGATTATATTCTATAGTGCGATGACATCTTGAACGTTATCCTTGTTGTGATGGTGGTTGATCAAACGCCGAGCGTGCCTGATTGCCTACTCTGACGACGACGGTCAACTACGTCCGCGCGCGTACGGTACAGAACGTTCAGATCTGCTTACGGCGACAAATCTCACAGGGCCTGAGATTATTACCAGGAAGAGCTGGAGCACTTCACCCTTCTAACCTTCGCGAACACTAGCCCGACGCGCGAAAACCATCGATCTTCCTGTGCCTCGGCTTACGACACTATCTGCTTCTTGCATACCCTCATGACCTTGCTTCCTTGCCAGCGATGTTCCTAGGTACTTCTATAAAGCTAGCAAACGAGGAGGATGGAGGCCTGGTAGCCTTTGTCCTCCTCGTCATGAAGAAAGTGCTCACTTTCCTCGCTTCCGTTCTTGGCATAACCAGCGCGCTCACGCTGAGGCAAGAGAGCTCTCTGCCACCTGTCCACCTAGCGGTCTCTCCGAAATGCGGTACGCTGCACGGCACAGTCTCCGACCTGAATGCAGGTGTTAATCCCGCCAATTTCAAGGCAATCGTGTCGTTTGGGGTATGTTGACTCGTATGTTAGACCTTCTTCTTACACCAGGATGCCTAGGACTCGTTCACCGACGGAGGGATTGACAATGGGACGACGCTTCTCCCACCTGTCGTGATACCCCCCGATCCCTTTGCAGGCTGCGCTCGACTAACGGCCCCGTATGGGCTGAGGACGTGGCTAACGCTACTGGCGCTGATATTCTGAGCTATGCTGTAAGTTCCGTGCCGTCCTCGCTGGCGTATGACCCTCCATCTGACCGCATTGAAGCAATGGGCCGCATGCACCGACCTGGCTCTTTGGCCGAGCAATCCTCGTCAGGTGGATTTCTTAGGGCAGAGTACATCTTCCGTTGCGCTGTACACATTAACTTCGGTCTGATGGCTTTTGTCAAGTGGCGACGTTCTTGGGCCAGAACCATCAGCTTGATCCGGACACGACGTTGTACAGTATGTTTTCGGAATAAAGTTAGTCCTTCATTCTTAGAGTTTGTACTGGGTGCTGAAGGGCGTCTGCAGTGACTGGCTAGCATCTCAGAGTGCGTCTTTATTTGGCGTCTCTCACCTTGCGATTGATGGCTCTCGCGGTAGTCGATGGTGACCACATGCAAAACGCGTCGCACGTCGTCCTCGACCAGATTGAAATCTTATCTAATCCCCCCACGAATGGGCGATCCTTCCTTGTTCTCGACGTCTATGGACGAGGTACGCATACACCTTCTGGAGAAGCTTGGAAGCAGACCATCTATGATGGACTCGCGGACTTCCACCTCGGGCCCAAGCAACTCAACGTTGCCTACGTCGACTTTTCGACAATTTGGGACGGAGCGTTAGATGGAGTCCCGGGGTACGAAGCGTTTGGATATGTGAGCTCAGATGCGTGTACATCATGCTCGGAAGACTGTAATGAATATGGATGGTGTAAAGATCCAGACCATTACTTCCAGTGGTTCGGCGGGTGCGTTCTCGAGCATCGTCATCCCTTACATCTTCTAATCATATCGATAACTTAGGCATCCATCGAAAGAGACACACCGTCTTATGGCAGAGTACGTTCTAGAAGTATTCACTCAGTGTCGGGTGCACTGAGTGCGACGGCGTCTCCAATGATTACGCCCCAATTTCCTCTGTTCTAGGCGGCCAGAATTAATTTTCTTATGACGTTCGGACGTCGAAAGGTGCAAAGCAAGCGAAACATTGTCCCGTGAAACAATGGAAGCTCTCCACAACGCGTGGCACTGGGAAATTCTGGGTGCTCATCTTATAAGGTTTCGAGGCCGCCTCCAAGAAATGAGTGCGGCTACAGAGACGGCTGATCGAGCAGACCGAGGATCGGCATAACGCTCACCTCAAGGACGAGCTCCTCATCGAATTACGCCAACCTTGACGACGTTATTCCTCCGGCTGGTATCCGAGCATATGGCTCAACGCCAAATGGTCTCTGCTGCCGCGAAGATCAATTTCGTTTATACATATTGGGCATAGCCTAGTAGTGCTTTCCTTGGGATGACGTTCCTTTTGACGCCACACGCTTTATTTTGGGTCTCAAAAGAAGTCGGGCAAGGCGAATTTCTTCATCTCCAAGCCTCCCTATCCCCTGTCAAATTCAGAACTGACCCGAATAGCGTGTACCGACATATCAACGCAGTTGAGGTGAATGACTGGAGGAAAGAACTCCGGCGCCTACGCGGCATGGAGTCTGCATGGTGTGTGGTGTGGAGACGCTGTATTCGTGACATGGACTTCTTCGCATGCTCCCGTATAACACACAAATTTCGAGATTGAACATGCGGCGCTGGATGGACCGTATTGGGACAGGGTAAGTGTTGATATCTGCTGTCTCCGTTACCTCTAATTGGGACTTTGTACAGCACTAACGGGTTCCTGGAGGTGGAGGCACGACTTGAATACACGAGGCCTTCACGTCATGGAGACCGCGCTGAGGTCTTTGTTTGCCTCGTCCGCGGCTGTGTTATTCGCCAAAACTCATAGGATGTGGCGCTTATTCGGGGATTCGGTGTCCAATACATTTGATGAGTCGAGGCCTTCCTTTTCAAGACGTTAACACCCTCGGTCGCGACATGTTTCGTGTAACGTCGAGCCTCCGTGTCCCGTGAGCTCGTTGATTTCCCAACACCAAGCCTTGCGGAAACTTACTTGGTCGAAGTATGAAATTGGTGACGCATGGTTTGGTCTGGTGGAACCACGCCGCCCGGGTGGGTGATTTTTTCCACGCCATTTCCCGCCTTCATTTCGGCACATTCAATGGTCCCAAAAAGCGCACACCATTTACCCTCATTGTCAAGACAATAGATAAATTCGGAGCACGTGCCGAAAATCAGCCTGTTCCTTTGGGGACAAAGGCGCGTTTGCGCTCCGTGGCTTTTGAAATATTTACGCGCTAGTTGAGGGCGGCGGGGCAACTTTATCGAGTCAAAAGACGGTGAACTCGAGTGCGTGTGGTATGTATCTCCATATATATTCTCGTATGAAATCACATTTTCATCAATTGCAATAAGCAGGATTTTCAAGCGGACGCTATCCACGATTAAATAGATGATACTCTGTATTTTCGCTATTGGGTTGAAAGAATCCAGTTCGCCCTGTTTCTTGAGCAAGTAAAAGTACCATCGATGTCGATTCGACGGGATGTCGACACATGCATCATGTACAACATGGTTCAATCTCCTGGTGCCGAGGATGACGGCGTTCATTTCCTTTCTCATAAAATAAGTATAACGCGGCGATCAGGCCATGTTCAGTCGCTTCGGGGATATCTTCCTAGTACCTGTTTCCATAGTCCAAAGTTGGTCCAAAGCAACCCGTCTTACCGCGGAATGTCGTACAGATGAAAGAAAAAGGAAGGAAGGAATCAAATGTCTAGCGCCGCTCAAGTAGGAGGGCGGTGACGTGAACGGGACGGGGAACTCACGATCTTACATACCATCAACTGGTGGTAATCCTATAGAGGGCAAAAAGTAAACGGATACGCCTGCCTGCCGGTCAAATCACGTCTTGATCAGCCCCGATGAGTGATAGGTGATGTCGATGAGCGACGAGCGATGAATCGCCTGCGGTAAAAGCCTAAGGAATGTTGTTCTCCGTATTAAACATAACAGAATAGTACACCCAAACGTACAAAAGCGCAACGCGAGTTCCGTAATGGTAATCACGATCAAATGGAAGTGGATGGATGGGTGGGGGGGAGCACACTTCGCACTCCGACGTTTGGCGACTCGGAAAGAAGAAGATAGCGGCTCGCGTCCTCGGTTCCCTGTGGCGCGGCCACAATTTGAATTGATGCCACCTTCTCTTTTAGAGCACCTATCGACGCCCACAGCTAGTAGCGTGATCGGAGCTAGCCTTGTATGGTCGTGTGAGAACGTTGAAACTTGAGAGCCATGGGGACAGCTCCGGTTGCCCAGTCCTAGCCTGGAGCAACGCATGCGCGGAGAACGAGGCTAGTCGCTCTGTTGACATAAGGATCAGAAGACGGGGAGGTGAGGACAAAGCTTCAAAGAGACTCAGATTGGTGCGTCGAGGGGAGACGCCAAGTTTGGCGCCAGGGGAACCAGTGTCACTGCCACGCGGCATCGCCCGGACAACTTGGGAGTCGCCGAAATTGGTCGATGAGATCCAATCGCTCATTCGTCTCATCTTTCCCATGACATGAATTGACTGAAAATGTGCTCGGCGCCCTTAGCGCCGTCCTGGGGAAAAGGTCCGAGCTACGGGTACTCGCCGTCGTGTCCACAACCCAACAATCCAAATTTCAAAGAGCGGCCAATTCCAAAACCGTCGCGGTTTCAAAAAAAGCGCGGATATGAAGAGAGGGGGTAGAGTGTGCTGGACAATCCGAGCCCGTGCCCTCGATTCATGATGTCGTTGATATGAAACGGTCAACAGGAATTACGCGATGCTTTTGATATGTCGTGGTTCGCCGAAATCCGTGGAGACACCCCCGTCCAAGAAGAAGAACAAGCACGGCGAATTTTTACAATATCACCGTTCTCGTTGGCCTGATCGTGACGTAGTAAGTACAGGCCTCGATCATCGGGGACGCTATATAAACCGCGTCTGGTCAGTACGACCGAGCCCTCATACACTCCGGATCCGCGCCATGTCTTCCACACCCACGTCTACTACGCGTTGCAATTGCTGCACACACGAGAGCTCCCACTACCTCATCCGTTGCGGGTGCCCAAATGACCGCCCGCCCACGCACCCCATGCACATCATGGACGACGCGTTCCACCGCCATGGTGTGCGACCTGCCTCTTATTCTGTGTGCAGCCCGCGACGTGCGCGATGCGCTACGACCCCCACGCGCACGCGAACCACAATCTCCTCTCATACCTCAGCAGTGCCATCTCATACGTCGCCGGTACGTTTCCACGACCCTATTATCCAACGAAATGCTCACCGAATAAATCCCCGTTTGTAGACATTGCGCTCTCGCTACGACGCCGCGTTTTTCTCAAGTAACAATCCATTTCTCGTAAGGATCCACAGCAGCCGGTCATCCACACGCGCTAACCTCTTTTGTTCTAAGCTGGAAAATAAATAAATGAACGATGAACGATGACAACGACAATGAAGGCCTATCTTTATATATAAAATACTTGCTCTAGCGTCATTAATTCGCCATGTTACATGGTCATTCAGACACACGTATTTCCCGGGTTCTATACTTATCGTGGTTCGTTGGAGAGAACTGGTTTCTCTCATAATAGAGGAGCGGAAGAGTGGCCAAAGCGGAAGGAAGGAGCGCTTGCCTGTGATCAAGGAGCGGATACATTACAACTGTGGCTGCAATACATACACGAGCGTGTCCCATTACTTTCTTCCTTTCCTCATAGGAGCCTTCGGGAACTTCACGGGTGCCGTAAGTACAGCCATCTTGGTCCCAGCGGAATCGTTCGAATATCCCAATTTCGACCTCTCCTTGTCCGAGAGCGTTTTCAACGTACAGCCTGCGCAGAATAGTCAGTGGCGCATCACGCAGCATGAGCGCGGGCATTTTACCTAAACTTTTGAATTGTTGGTTCACGCTAGAGGCAATGCAACGAATCAGCGCGGAGAACAAAGTAGACCGCGAAACGCGTACCGTGTAACAGGAATGCCCAGATCTGCGGAGAGCAAGGAAGGGTCGGACGCGTAACCATCAGCTTTGAGACAGAGTGCGAAGAGGTAGGCTAGAAGTTTGGTCTCCATAGCCGGCGTGGTACGATGTCTGTAGATAGTAAATTTAACACGTCGGACGGCCATCGACGATCCTACTTACTCGGTTGATCCCCGAGAGAACTCTGTGAACCTGTTGAACATCCCGTCCAAAATGTTGCTAGGGACGCCCTTGAGCTGTTCTTCGACTTTGGCGCGATCAATCTCGCGTCGATTGATAGCTCGACGGAACGCAAGCATCGCCGACACGCAGTATATCAGTTTTCTGAGTAACAAGGTCAGGATGTTTATCAAAGAGAATAGATGCCGCGTACATTTTCTTTTTCACTCCCTTGACAGAAGTGCCTTGCAAGCTCTTGAGATGCCAATTGACCCAAGACGAATGCCGGAAAGGAAAGAGCGCCTGTTTATCCTTGAGACTCTTTGCCTGGTCAAACGGACTCGTCACAATGGATTTCCATTCGCTCTCCGGCACAATATCATGCAGGGCATACACATCCGCAGGATCCTGCGTCGTATCATTATAGGGTGGAATAAGACGACTCGCGTCGGCCACATCTTTGGCTTCCTCTAATAAACACTTCAGGATCAATCATACCAAAAAATAGAGTGTGAAATACCTTGAGTTGGCAGGCCCTCCGCGCCCTTCTCAATGCCATCCATAAGATGGTCCATAACGCCTTGCATAGCGCTGACATCCACCTTATTGCGCTCCCGCGCCCGAATACTCGCCTTGGCCTTTTTCGTCCCAAACGACTCGCCCAGCGCATTCCGCGCCTCGAAATACGCCTGCGCGGACGGCTCTGCCGCAGAAGGCACCGATTTGAGCGCCTTGACTTTTTGCTTCAGGATATGCAAGGGCACCGCCGTGGGCAACAGTTTCAGAGACGAATCCCGCTTATTGTGGACTGCAAGCATGTATCTGTTCAATCTCGTTAGACGCGCAAAGGCGTTGGGAACGCGGCGAGATGCACCTGCACCCGGATTGTTCTGCCTCTCGGTTTTCGCCCTCGTTGGAGAAAAACTCCATGTCGTCCGTCTCGCCAACGACGATCATCCCAGACGACGATGGATTAGCATCGTCCTTTTCCTTGCCCTTGTCTTCAGCCGACTTGCGCTTTTTCTGCGCGTAGCATTTGAATGGAGTGTCCTGGGGAGCCTCGACAGCGGGGAAGGATACTATTTCGGATATCAATGCTGATTTCTTTATTTAAATTCCATCTTTGCACGCACATAGGACCGGAACGTTCGTGCCAGGCGTATACGACGTGCTCGCCGTCGAAAAGACGACTCGCTCAGGCGACGACGCGCGCTTTCTTTTCTTGCTCGATGACATGGAAAAAGGCTAGAAAGTCTAACCCTAACCCTAGCTAGGAGCACCACTACTTAGATCTACAGCAGTCAGTACTAGTCTACGTTATAAAGCCCCAATATACGCAGGACTCTCCTGCATAATCCACGGCTCATCATCCGCACCATACCTCTTCGCCGGACGTTCCCAAAAGGTAACCTTGTCCAACTCCGCCTTTGAGCGTATCGGGAACACGATCCCAATCTCGTAGTTACTAATCTAATAAACCATCCCATCAGCATCAGAGTCGGGGAGCGAAAAATAGTGCAAGGTGGAACAATACTCACAGTTATGGCCGGATTGAACGCACTTCCTTGTATGTTCCCCCATGCGCTGGGTGTAAAATTGTGCGACCCCACATACGCCCATGCAATCGCTTTCGCTTCCTTCTTCCCATCTGCTTCGAGGATCTCCACGTCGGAATCCTCGTCGACCCCTTGTGTGTCCTGAAGCACCGCCAAAATCATCTACATAACATAGCAATGAGTTAACGATCAGCGATACACCCTCGGAGCCCACCTTGGAGTGCATGAGAACGTTCCCAGCCTTACTCTTCGAGTCCCGAAGCTGGAAATTAGTTCCCTGCAGCTTCTTGAACGTGTCAAAGTAGCCCCTTTGGCAAAATATCGTTCCTCCGCCGGCATCGCCCATCCGACTTGCCGCCACAGTGGCCTTTGTGGGAAATATGATATTAATCAAGCCCATGAGCGGTCGCTTATTACGCGTCGCCTTCGTCTGGTCCAGGTAGTCGCCCGCTGATTGCCCCAGGGCTGAGTAGTAGAACTCATTTAACCACGCCGTGGTATACTTGCCGACAGAAGAACCCTACAAAAGGAAGGAGCGAAAAATGAATTCCACGAACGTTCGACGGAACGACAAACCCACCTGGCATTCGAGCGTAATCTGTCCAGGCTTCCTCATCAACCCAAAATTGCGGATCGCTTTCATTAAACGGACATGCCCAACACTGTTCACACGTTTGGCGCCTTGAGCAGATGCCAAAAAAAGTGTAAGCATGCAACAAACTCACAACATGGCATCTGGCCAACCTTCATGCTTGCCTGCGATTGAGGGTACGAGTTGTACCTTGACCTTTGACCAATCCCATCTGCATCGGAGATCCTCGATACAACTTATTGGCAATCTGGGGTGGTCCCTCAGTGTGATGGTAAGTGCTTCTTTCACGCCCAAAGCATGGAGGGTGCGCTGCATAACGCTCGGAAAGTCGTCTAATTTCGCAACATATTTTGGGTCATGGGTTAGTGCGGTAGGGCGAGGAGGTATATCTTGGAGCCAGAGAAGCTGGTTCGCGTCAGTGTTGAAACTGAATTAACCTGAACGGAATCATACGTTTTCGATGTCCCTGTAATCCTCTTTACAGAGATTGGCGGTTGTTATTGCTACGCGCATACGCCCAGTTTTGTAGAATATCTGACAAGATAAGTGTGCATATTGTAACGTTTGTCTCCACGTACAAGCATGAACTTCATATGGAAACAACCAAGGTGACCTAGCTTCGGTGTTATCTTGATCCAATTTGGAAGAACGTAGCGCATATCAGTGTCCTTGTTGCTCTGACCATGCGTGATAAATATGACAGGCACGGACGGCTCAAAGAAGCTATGGATCCAGGATATGTCGTGCGCGTACGAAGCAAGTATTGCGAAAGAGACGTCAGATTTCTGGGAGAGGTTCAATGTCAAATACGATAACATGTAAGAAACCATGCACTTTTCCTAATGCTTCGGTGAGCCTGAATGTAGCCTTGCGGTCCTTACGAGGCTCTCCTCCTTGTACAGGAGTCGGCCGTAGTTCGCCGTCAAAGAAGAGCTGTTCACCGGGAGGAGTACTTGTGCTCGCCACTGGTGGTCGCTGAGTAGCGCGGACTTCGCCGTCACTGTCCGCGTCATCGTCATCCAAATTGACTGACTTTCGGTATTGTCGTGCTTTTCCTCGTCGCTCCTTGTCCTTGTCTGCCGAGGTTGTATCCTCATCGTCCTCTTTCGGACCTTTGGCCTCCAGAAACTTTCGTGCGCGTTCGCGACGTTCCTTTTCCATCTGTGCTCTTTCGGACAAGAAAGAATTGGTAGCATTAGATGTCGAGGCATCACTAGTGCTCGCCACCGCTGCTGGCCTTTTCGGTGGCTCGTCATCGTCGCTGATCACAAGCACATCGTCTGATTGAATGGGCTTAGAACGCGACTGATCCGCCAAGCTTGCAGCAATAGCCCTAACAAATAGTAAGTAAGCAAATCTCACCGTCATCGTTAAACTAACTTTGCCAGATCATCGTCGTACGCGTCGTGGTCGTCGTACATGGCAGAGTGGACTGATGACGTAACGGACAATGTCTGGTCACGTTGTCAGCGCGTCTGTTTGTCTCCGACCCTGCGAGAGCCCCTCCATCGTTCTCGTCGTTCACGACAGCGAGCAACGGCGTTAGCCAACGATGGAGACACCCCAAAGCAAAAACAAAGCCCCACTCGACGTCGCCGCCAGTCGTGAGGAACGGTTACAACGACAGCAGTCTCGGTTCCGCGACCGTGGAGGGTGCGTGCTCGCCCAGTGACCATTGATTAAGGATTTACCAACCGCTTTGCAGCATCTTCGTTCCTTCGGGCGAGAACAAACTTACCGACATCCTGCTTGCAATGCGCAAGAATAAATTGCCAGCGAGAGCAAGATCGCGTTCACGAAGTCGGTCGTTATCACCCGTCAAGAAGCCGCCCAAGAGGAAAACAGCGACAAAAGCAAAGACGGCGACAAAGGCCAAGGCAAAGAAAAAGGCGGAAGAGGTGGTCGCTGGTGAGTAGTTCAACGCTGTCCCGAACACTGACTAAATGTTTTGTATAGGCCCTTCAACGAAATCCAAGTCGACCAAGGCAAAACCTAAACCCAAAACAAAGGCCGATCCCAAGCCAAAAGCGGTAACCAAGTCCACAGCTCAAGTTGATTGTATGTTTACCCTATTGCCTGTTATATTCTTACCAACATCATGCCAGCATCCACACCCGTTCGGCGACGTCCTGCCCCTCCACCCGCGCACGATGAAGAGGAGGAACCCCCTTCAAAGCCTAAGAGGTTCATGACACCCATCACCGAAGTAGACGAAGAGGAAGAAGAACAACCGGCGTCTGACGAGCTCATCATGAAACGTACGTTGTTCTTTGATTCGATAGCTGGAATGACCTCCATTCGCATACACAGCACTATCTACAACATCTACATCCAAGGGCAAACGAAAGCATCCGGGCCATCCTCTCGCTCAGATGCCATCCACACCATCCGCGCCCTTGACGACTCTGACGACGAGATCACCAAGCCTTCACCGGAGGACAATGTCGTAAAATTCAAACCCAAATCCAATCACAAAGCGCAATGAACCTGAGGACGACGTAGAACCAGTCAAGAAGCGCCGGAAACCAACCAAAGTCATCGATGATGATGATGATGAGGACACGGAGGACTTGCCGCCGCCCAAGAAAGGTCGGAAAGCTACCAAAGCGGTTGACGTTGTTGACGAGAAACGTCGGCCGCGGGCCAAGGTAGTTGTGGAGAAAGATGTCGAAGAGGAGCAGGAGGAGGAGGACAAAGTCCCAGTGAAGAGAACTCGAAAGCAGACGACAAAGGCTCCAGTCAAGGCGAAACCTCCACCTGCAAAGAGACGTCGCAAGCCAGAAGATGACGAGGCCCAAGAGGAGGAAGACGAGCTGGCACCACTTCAAACGTCGACGGCAAAGAAGGCGGTTGCATCGAGTTCGTCAAAGAAGAGGAAAGCGAAGGACGTTTTGGAGGATGTGGAGGTGTCCGCGAAGCGCAGCAAAATCGAAGAGATAGAGGTCAAGAAGGTCAAATCCAAAGCCGCCACCAGTGCACGGTACGCTGTTGATCGTTCTCTGTATTGTTCCATACTCATTTCGCGTCAGCCCTCGTTCAGCTTCTGCGAAACAGAAGGAAAATGCGGCCAAGAGGGTGAAGAAGCCTGCCAAGGTAAACACACTGCTCCTTTGTCGCAATCGGATCTGACCATGCCAATGCCATTGTAGGGTCCGCGCAAAAGCGTATGATTCGTATCATGGCGCCGATGCCCCTGAGGACGAGGACGACGAGGCGGATCCGCTAGACCTCTTTGCCTGATCTTTCGTGTATTTATGATGTATTCTTTTCTCCTTCGTTTTGTTTTGAATCATTCATGTCACTTGCATATTGTATATAGTCAATCAATGTATTACAAGCCATTTTTTGTTCGGACAAGTGCGTCGGAGCTTCAAGAAGGGTATACGAAAGTACATAGTGGAAAGTGTTCTGATTACTAGTCTATATCATGTATGGCGGAATGGACAATGACGAAAGTGGAATACAGTATCACGATACAAGTGAAATAATAGAAACCCCGGCCTCAAATTGTTTTCTTAAAAGTAAAAGAGTTAGATCATACTAATGGGTGCAACCGATTCGAACCTTGAGGTTGTCCCACTGGGCAACGATGCGCTCAATCCTTTGAAGCACCATCCTCTTACAGTCATCACAACTTACCTGCACATGGAGCGCTGTAAGCACAGAGCGGATATCGTCTTCAGTGAGACCTGTCCAATAGTGGTCAAATTTCCATCGCCAACCGTTATGACACACCGACTCACTGGGTACTGGATGATGCCAAACGAGCGAGCCGCCACGAGAGTCCAAGCCAGCGTGAGTGCACGATATTCGGGAGAACCGCAGGCCGCAAGGATCGCATGTTGCGGCAGCTCCTCAAACAGCATGTCGTACAACTGCATAATCCGCGTATGGCGCATATCGAGGAGACGTTCGAGATATTCCGGCGCGATGAGTCGTGCTATCTCCTCAGTCAAGACCTCGGTAAGTTCTACGTTGAGGAGATACGACGATGCAAACACGGCAATGGCCTCCAGGTTGTGGCGCGATGCCAGGGCATATATAAGAAGCGGTGACGATGCGGCGTGCTCACATAGATACTCGGCCGGACCGGATCCTGTCTGCATATAAGTGCTGACTGCAAGACCGTATACGGGAAGTAAGTCGATGGCTGCGATGACGGAGGACAGCGATTGGGTGAATAAGTGGTAAGCCATGCCATATACGGTGGCTAGGATAATGTTGAGGGCTTCAGAGGAGTCCTCCATTACAGCGAGATTTGAGTCTTTCGTGGGTATGGCGCAGAGACCACAAAAGCCATTGTCGGATGCCTCGAGCAGGACTTGTCGATGAAGGTGGTAGATTATGCCGTCGCTCGACTGCAGTCGCATATTTGAGGAGAGAAGGCCATGTTCGAAACCTTCGTGAAAGAAGGGAGATGAACGGGTCGACATTCCGCTTTCGAGGACCTGTATACATGAATCAAGTCGCTGCATGAATAACAGAAGACTGACCCCGAGTTGGTACTCGATATCAGAGAAGTTAGGCACCAAAAGTACGAGGACTGCCTGCAAAGGCTAGGGTTCGACCTGTAGGAAGAGACGAAGCCATCTAGTCGCAAAATAACATTCTCAGTCTGTTTTTGTATGACAATCTAGATCTCCTGGCCCAGATGACGACGGTGACAAACCATATGCATATGCGAATGGCAAGAACGCTCTGGACAAAGAAACAAACGCTCCATGACGGGCGGCTGAGACACATTAAGAGAACAGGTTGATGTGGCGGTCGACTTGGAGGGATGAGGTTTTCAAGAAGGCATTCTAATAGCAAAGTTAAGTCCAATTCGAATGCTTCCATGAAACTCGTACCAATAAAAGGGGTTGATTCGTAGCGGGAATACGAGAAGCGGGTCATGATAGCGGTAAGAGATGACAACATGCCTTTCTCTCATTCTTGAGCCGAGAGAACTATCCTGGGAGGGGATAGACGAGGAGCCACGTTGTGGCAGGTCGAGCTCGGTGATATGTCCACAGTCGCTTGCAGAGTCTCCTTCGCAAGTTGGCCCTCGTAGTACTTCAACAACGTCGAAAAATCAGGATTATTGTAGCCGAGACATAGAACTAGCCCAGGATTTTATGCAGCTCAAGACGTGCGCCAACTTTGCGTACTGGAGAGCGACTTCTGATGTCGCCGACATTGGTTGCGGGGGTGTCAGGACCTCGAGCGCATTTGGGTAGCGGTCAGCGAGGCGAAAGGGTAGTTCATGTCTATCAATACAGAAATCTGAAGCAAATTCTGGTGAGAGACAGAGGCGAGCTGTGCACGTGATCGCCGATCGACGCGTCTGTTGTTGTTGTTTGCCACTACTTATCCGAGTCATCCACCACAGCAGATGTCGCCTGCTACGTTTAAACTCAACACCGGCGCTGATATTCCAGCAATTGGTGCGCAATTTTTTTCTATATACACCCAGTATTGAACTCGAACGACCAGGCATCGGGGCGTCGCCTGCCAAAGTACCAGAAGGCAAAGACACGGCACGATGGCTTGTTACAGCACTAAAGGTCAACACAGATGCGATTTATCGATTAATACGCTTTGTTCAATTAACGTCAGGCTGGATACCGACACATCGATACCGCAAACATCTACGGTTGGAATTTCACAGCATAATCTATCGAGTTAACGTGTATGTTACAGGGACTGAAGCGGCCGTCGCGGAGGCCATTGAATCGAGTGGCGTGCCTCGGGAAGAGATTTTTATAACAACCAAACTAAAGTACGTTTCGCTCAACTGCTAACCATCAGATCTGATACGCAGCCCAGTTGGACGAAACATCATTGCATTCAAGACGCGATCGAAGAAAGCCTGAACAATCTAAAGACTACTTACATTGATCTGGTCAGTCATGCATCCCTTCATCAAGGAGCTGTTGACGACGGAGCAATGAAGTACCTCTTACATTGGCCTCAATGTGCGGATTCCGAAGGTTAGTACCCAAGGCTGATACGATTGCCTGTAGACGTACTCAACCCGCTCAGATGGTTCTGATTTCCCGAAGAACCCAGATGGGACATACAAACTAACGACTCGCTATCATTTTGCCGACTCTTGGAAGCAACTAGAGCTTGCTTATCACCGAGGGACCTGCAGAGCGATCGGCGTCAGCAACTTTTCCATCAAGACGTAGTGCTCCCCTAGTTGCATCAAGTTTGTGTCTCAGCTGACAGCTATCTTACAGACTGGAAGAGCTTTCGTTAACCGCGGAGGTTACGCCTGCCATAAACCAGGTCGAGTGAGTCAAACTGGACCGCTGTAGCGATCGTGACCAACAAACTGTGTAGGATGCATCCATATCTGGCACAGAACGAGCTTCTGTCGTACTGCAAGGGAAAGGGGATTATGATTGCCGCGTACACCCCAGGAGGTCGGTTTACTCGAATGGAGAGATCTCATATTGACTCTTTCAGGCCGCAACGTTGTCCGAAGTGATCCTGAAATCGCTCAGATTGCTACACGGTATGACGCTACGCCCACTCAGGTTATCTTGGCGTGGCATGCTGCTAGAGGGACTGTCGCTCTTCCGAAGAGCATCAACGAAACACGACAGAGGGAAAACCTTCTTGTAAGTACCGATGATACATGTGATGAAGACGAAACTGATTCTATCCCAGGTTCCAGACTTGCAAGACAAAGATGTTGAAAGAATTACCGCATTGGATCGCAATGAGAGAGTGTCGAATGCAGCTGATAGTCATGGTCAAGTATATGGATGGTCCTTTGAACAGCTCGGCTGGTAGCCTACATCGATATAGAGTTAGAAAGATTTGTACCCGAAACATCTCATGCTTTACTGTTACAAGCTGGCATTGTAGACGACCCACTTCCCTACCCGAAAATGATTGACCTGACCTGGTTCAAGTACTCTCGGCCTTTGCCTTTAATCCTTGCGCCATCGCGTCAAATGCTAAACGCAGATTCTTGCCAACGAAGAACCTAACGAGGTACGCCAATATGCCTTTGAATACTTCGACACTTTCGTACTTGACGCGTCCGTCCACGTCTACCTTGAGCATCTGCCATCGTTCCGCATGCAAAAGCCACTTAGGTGTCGACACTGTACACCATGCGACGCGGTGATTATCGTTGTCCAGGTAGGTACAACACACAAAAGCGGATGACTTTTGATAGAACGGGACACTGTCGCTGAGAGACGGAGGTAGATGGACGGACATGGACATATATTGCCCTTCAGCGAGTTCATGCCCTGTCGGAGTGCCAGCTCGGTTTGTGACCTTTTGATCACGTCTAATAGTGAAAAAAGATGAGGATTTTGACGGGAGATGGAAGCTTAAGACCTACACGAAAGGGTTCCTGGACATGCATTAAACGCGTTGAGCAGCCAAAAAGCGGCTGAATGTACCATGATTTGTATCTGTCGAAACCAAGGAGGATTTCCCATACTTTGTCAACCGGCGCGTCGATTATGGAAGATCCATAGAGTGAGAATATAGCGTCAGAGGTGCTAGGCGGTAGTTTAGTGGACATGGTGGTGGTTTCGGTGCAACCAGTAGTATTCTCCCACGTGCTCGTTCAGAATGCTGCCACCTTCCAAGTCCAATGCGTGCTGCAGTGTTTTCCTCGAAACCCTGAAGAATAGGCTCAGTGACAGACTCTGGGCGACGTTGGCTTACATCTAAGTGTAGCGCTTCCCGCGGATCGCTGGTCGAAACTCGCCCTGTCCATTCAGAATGGCAGCTACACTAGCGGAGCGGCCTGGGAACGGCTCTGTATCTTCTTCTGCATCTCTAGAGTCACATGCTCTCCGAGTCTGCGAAAGTATATATAAAGGTCCCAAATGCCTCGGACTTGCTTCACCAGCAACAACTGCTAGTATCTTGCACAATGGCGCTTGTCTTACGCCTAGTCTTTATAGCTTCTCTAGCCATCTTTGCATTCAGTTCAGCCATCAGTCCTAGTTAGCTTCAACTTCGTTGAGCGTTTAGGACACAACTGATTTCCTTTTCCAGATACTGATAATCAGGGCGGCGAGGTGCTTCCAAGCTCTCAGGCCTTTGACTCCTCTGATTCTGAGAACGCTCTGTTTCAGGACACGAGAAATGAGGCATATCTTGCTCTCAGGAAGCGGGGACCGCCCTGGCATAAACCACCTACCGGGGAACCCTCCGATTGAATGGATGCCGAGTCTGTCAGTCAGTGTGTTCTTCTTTCTATTCACCATGTTAGTAATTGGTTCTCCGACAGTGACCTGCCTTCTAGTTGAAAATATTGGTCGCCTACTTACTTGCCGTGGACTCGGATGGCTGAGATGTACGGACTGAGAAGTTAGAACGTTGACGTTTTGCTGCATATTCAGTTTGTATGAGCAGTCTGGTAGTGTTACTATACAACATATGTCTGTCGAGCTCGCTCCTTGGAGTTACGCAGTATCAAACAACTTCATTATCTCAGCGCGCGAATTGACACGTGCCTAGCAGTGGCAGCCCGAAAAGGAAATAATCTCCATCAGTTTTTTTCGTTCGCATCCTCGACTTGACCATGTCCAGTCTCGTCGCGCAGCTAGCGCAGGGAGCATCACTCAACAGCTCCCTGCTCGTTGATCGTTCTCGCCGCAAGCCGAGTGAATCTTATCTGTTTACTGGCCGGGACGCCGACATCCATGATTTGGAATCCATCCACGCCCTAGGCAGCAATGGCCTCCTGCAGCTGGCTGCCGTCGATCCAGAAATTGCTGCATTCGAGGCGGCGCTATTCTCTGACGCGTCCAAGGAGACTGATCGGACGTTATTGCCGCTCCAGGCCATCCAAGATTTGGATCGCACTATTGCGTCCTTCCTAGCTCGCCTAGGACCATACTTGATGGAGGCGCCAACCGGAAAAGTCTTGGAATGGCTCGTTAGAAGATTTAGGTGTGATCACTATGCTGCATTCAACCAAAGTGCTAATTGGCCTCCAGGATAAACGAATTTAATGTCGAATCTATACTATCCTTGTTCTTACCCTACCATGAATCTCCTCACTTCGCGAAGATGGTCACCATTCTTCACCTTAAGTAAGTCTTCTGAGAGATCCGTCTTCGCTCTACTAATCCTCGTAGGTCGAACACCATGTGGGACTTTCTCATCCCATTCCAAAAAGTCGCTCAAAGCGTGCCCCGCGTTGCGCTCGTAAAAGAGATGCTCAAAAATACAGAGATCACCCGATTCATTGCCGCCTTACTTCCAACTGCTCTAAAAGGCGAATATTCACACCGCACACTCTTAGCGTTCAATGCCGCCACCCTCCACGATTATATGGCTCATAAGAAGGTGATAGACGATGGCACGGTGGCTCATCTACTTCCTGCACTTCTAGAACCTCTTCACAAAAGATCAAATGCTCCCAAGGATGCGATTCTAGGCAGCTATATCCTGCTTGCGGCGCTGGCCCACAAGTGCCGTTTTAGTGCAGATGCATTGAAAACGATCGTTACAGCTATGATCAACAGCGCGAAACGCGTGTCCGCTAAACAATTTATTAATGCGGTTGTGTCTGTCGTCGAAGCACAAGACGAACTCCAGGAACTTCCCAGTAAGACAATCACCACGCTCCTTCGCATCTCGTAAGTGTATTGTCTCCCATCGATGATTATAGCTCATGTCACCCAGGAATTTGAATGACGAGCTGAAGGTTGCGGTGGGGTGGATCGGATTGAAAAGCTCTTGAACTCGCTGTTGGGCAATCTGACCCAAAGGTGAGTCTTTCTCTCTTCTTACAGCCAAGGTCTCATCATGATACCGTCTAGTCTGGAGGATGTCTCTGCGGTCGGTTTTCTCGAGACTATCTTGACTGCCTCAAGTCCGAAGGATACCCTCATTCGCTTGACGGGTTACCTACTTACGTTGGCCGTGGATCCCAACGCTGAGGTCGTAGTCGCTCGACGTCTGCTGCAACACGTACATCAACGCTATCCTGCCATCCTACACGAAGCAGTGGACGAAACATCTGCCGCTAATGAAGATTCAAGAAGCAGTTTGGAGCAACTTGTTTTATCATTGTTCATGGTAAGGATTGATAATTGCTTTGGATGATCGGTCACTCAGCATTCTTTCATAGAATCAATCGTACAGCGAGGACACTAACAGGACAACGCGGATATGGTGATCGCTGCGACCAGTGCCGACGCCAAAGTTCGCGTCATCGCCACCAAAAAGCTCATTAGTACCCTTCAAGACAACGTCTGTCTTCACCGGACGAAGTAAGCTCTGTTGATCAGAAGTTCGACCAGTGTTGAACATGTTTATAGGAATCCATTCGCTCTGCGCTTATTGCCAGAACCCAGGACACTGACGCCGCTGTCCTTGAGGTACTGTACGCCGAACCAAGTGTGGTAGTGCCGCTTCTACTAGCGGATTCTGCCAAGTACATCAGCGAGCTAGCGACGTTATTGACCACCTCAAAACCTAAGCGACCGGTCCTGAAAGCCCATCTGACTTTCTTAATGACCCACTTTTGTCCACAGGCGCCGGCGGTGATGAAGGATGTCTTCACCAATATTTTATTCCCGCTCATGCTTTATTCGAAACCCAGGCAACATAGCGTGGAGCTCGTCTGGGATCTTATCGAGAAGAGTGTCCCTAAAACTGGTCCAGGGCTGTACGAGTTGCTGAGCGGTTGTGCAGAGATTTGGACGACATCGAAAGCTGAAAGTACTGAGGATGTACAAGAGAAGATGGCGATGTTCAATATGAAATTGGCGACACGAATGGCAGGTCAGTACTCATCACTCGTACCTAAAACACATGCTCACACTACCATGGTAGATAACGTTCTCTCGTCCAACGACTTCTCTCAACATGTGGACGACCTGGTTGCCAAACTTCGCCATACCAACGGACACGTCCGTCTTTTCGCCTGTGTCATAGCGCGCGCCCTTCTTAGGCGCTTGACAGGCGGACATCAAGTTGATACCGCCCTGAAGATTGTTCACGCGCTTGATCTGGACCAGCTAGCAGAGTCTTCGGATTCCGTTGGTAATGTCAGTGCCGACGAATTGCGCCAAGTAAGCATTCCATTCAGGTGGTCTTGATCGTACTCAATTCTTGTTCAGCATATCGATGATGCGAAGCTCTCGAGGACTGTTGTCGCCAAACCCAACAGCAAGAATACCCTTTACTGGGCACAGGTTTCTATCATCACTATTGCCGCGGAGGTTCCACCTCCAGAAGGCATCGTCGTGAACTGGTTGAGTGAACGCTTTGAACCGGTGAGTATGATTCTCAAACCTCAAATCACTTTATTAAATGTGGTTACAGGACGTTTCTGACGATCGCGATTTCCGCTATGTATCTCTCATGAGAACGGTTTATCGAATAGCGACATCTTCGGGTGTAGCGATTATGATGAACACATTTGGTGTTCTGTTCGCCACCATCCAGGACGATGCTCTAGCATTCTTCATTGGTATTTGGCTGACATCCGAAGCCCACGCTCAAGAGGAACTCGCGCTTGGTCACTGTGCGGCGTTATTGGAGGCGTTCAAGGCCAGTGAAACTGCAGTAGACTTCCAGACCGTTCTACCCTCTCTCTTGGTTGTCTTGCAATCCTCGGAGTTGACAAATAGAGAATACGCTCTGCAATGTCTGGTCCTTATGGCGGAAGGCACACAGCGCAAATACGACAGAGTGTATGCTTTTGATGCCATATACGGCTCGAATGCAGGTCAGCTACTCTCCGGTGCGAGTCTCCAAGAGCTGACGCTATTCTTCCCTTAGCTCAGCTACTGTACTTGTCTCAAGATGACTTGACCAAGTATTTGACTGCCCTTGTTGCCCACCGAGAGCATTTCATTCACGATCCCGCTTACGTCGTCGTATTCCACCAGGACTACCTTTCAATATTCAAAACGGATAAGCGGAAGGTTGCTGAGTAAGTTGTATCCAACTTTGGCGTTATTGGGACTAACAAGTTCAACCAGCCATAAACACAATGTGATGTGCTATCTCGCTTCGCATATGAACGCGGCGCCTTCCCGTGTCCAGTTCCAGCTTCTCAAGACTGTCGCAAACGTTAACAACGAAGGGAAAGCGACTAGTCTCAATCCCTCAGTCACCAAGATGCTTTCCATATCGACGACTGTTTTGCAGGAACTTTACGCAGAACGCTGCGACGAGTTTGTTTGCCTCTTAGCCTCCATTTTCAATGTGACTGTGACGAACGACCTCAACAACGACACTGAGGGTCTGTGGACGACGTACTGCAATTTGTTGACGCATTTGTTGAAATTTTGTAGGCTTTTGCTTCGTTGGTGTTGTTGAATACTCATTTTTGGTTTCAGCGCATCATTTCGCCACGAACGTTCTAACACAACAACTCGAGCAAGGCCTTTTCGCGTCTCTTCTCTTGGAGCGCCAACTCCAATTATGTACTTCTTTGCTGGGTCTAAGCGCGCAGGATCAGGATGTGGTAAGTTCTACGTAGCACCTCCTCAGCACCGAGCCCTAGTTCTCATTGTCAGCAGCATTTGACAGTGACGAAACTGCTTACCAGCATCCTTCGTGAACCCACTCTGGTTGTAGAGCTTCTCAGAGCACTGCAACCAGATCCCGTTGACGCTCCTCCTGCGAGCAAACGACCCAGGATGACGTCCGAGTAAGTCTACGTCTCTAGTTACTCATAAGGGCTTGCTGACCAGATGTTTTCTTCAGGACTTCGGAGGACACTCTTCCCCAGTTGACTATCCTTGCGGAGGTTCTCGCTACGGCTAGACTTCCGGGCTCTTTGGATATTATAATCGCTCTTGTTCAAACTCTGAACAATGTCATACAGTCATCGACCACCTCAGACGTCGTCGACGTCGCATTCATTGAGCAGTCATTGATGACTGCCGTGGCGAATGTTGCAGACCAAGTCACTGTACGAACGATCCTTGATTTCTTTCGTCGATCTCACTAACAGAATCGCAGGAGGCACCGAACTTGTCACCTGGCGCTATTCGGTTGGAAGTGCTGGTGGATTTGATACGTAGTGAGTGAAGCACTGGATGTAGGTGGTACTCGGAACTCATTTTCGGCATAGCTGCCGACAATCCCCAGACGTTCCAACAGGCGTTGTTGTTGATGGCGACCTTGGCGCGCCTCAGTCCGGAGTCTGTCCTCCACAACATTATGCCTGTGTTCACTTTTATGGGATCCAACGTGTTCCATCGTGATGACACGTACAGTTTCACAGTAGTTCAGAAGGTTGGTGTACACCGAAAACTAACTCCGCAAATGTCGCTCACCATTTAAAAGACGATCGACAACATTGTTCCTGTGATGGTGAAGTCCCTCAAGCATTCGCACACGTCCCGCATGGAATTGCTCTTGGGCTCGCGAGAGTTTTTGCGGGTGTTCTCAGATGCCGCGAATCATATTCCACGTCATCGGCGTACGAAGTATGTCCATTTCATTTCATCTATACAGTACCTAACCACATCACTTTAGCTTCTTCGTTCACTTGGTGAACGTCCTAGGACCCGAAGACTATCTGATGCCGATCTGTTTACTCCTCATCGAGAAGACTGCAAATCGCGTCGTACGGCAGAACGCAGAGGAAGCGAAAAGCACATTCGCATTGCCGATATCTGTTCTACATCACTATGAGGCGCGCTCCAGAATTCTGTTCTAAGTGAGATGATTTTGGAGAGTCAACGTTTAGCTCGGCGTGTAACGGATCCTGAAAATCTGGAGCCTACCTTCATGGACGATCATTTGTAGGACTAGCATTTTGGCCTATCTCTCGCTTACCCTTCATGCCAGGCACGAGGAGCACTCGACGTCAGTCACAACCGCTTTCAGACGTCGGCTCAGCGGTTCTGTCGTTCGTCGGGTTTGCTGTAAAAGTATCATCCGCCAGCAGCAGTGCAGGAAGCGATTCGTCTCTTGTATCGCTGCTCATCATTATGGCGACTTTTAAGAGCGGCCAAGGAGCGGATGCTCGAGTCGACGATATCAACAAGGCGGCGCGGTTGTCGCTTGACAGGACTTTGAGAGTCATGTCAGCGTTGGATTACATCGAATCGACTTTGGGGATGTGCATTCTCTGAACAGATGGTAATGCTCCTTCGTTGACCTTTGGCGAAGGGTGCTGATGATGTTCTTAGGTTCAGATAGGCGCTCTTGACCTACTTGCTGAACGACTTCCGCAGGTGTCCGACCATGTGCGCCAGCAGCCACGAACAATTTGGTCAAGATATACAGCGTATCAAGGAGCTTCTTACTGCTCACCCAGGAAGTGCGGTGGCTATTTCTTGCTTCAAAAGTCTGAAGACTATCGGTTCGGGCATGTGTGTTGGGGAAGAAAGCGCGCTTGGTGATATCGTTCCTCTGCTGTTGTCTGCTATTCGTGGTCGGAAGATGGCGCTTTACGCTGTTCCGGCTTTGTCTCCGCTGGCGTATGTTCGCTGTTCTATAAGCCATCCATATGATTTTGATTGCTTGGTAGATCGCGCCTGGGACCTAGACTGATGCCGTTCTTCCGGGAGATTGTTGGTCAATGTGTTGCTCTGCTTCAAGAAGGGCTGGAAGGTAAGAGATTCACAGAATTGCGATCTTTTGTATCTAGTTCGATTTTCAAGACCTTTCGAGCGACACTACAAGCGTATTACACGGATTGCTGACATCTCTATCCCCGTTCTGGGCTGCGTCTGAAATCTCGCAGGTCGTGTTGCTCTACATCAACCAACACAAGAACGACGATTCGCTGGCTGGGTTTGTTAAAGCTCTCACCAAGCGCGCGCCGGAAAAGATCCTGATTCCAACGTTGCCTCAAATTTGGTCCTCTCTTCTGAAATCGTCGCCCTCATCGGTAGGCTTGATTACGATAGCATGTTGGTCTACAACTCACGTTTTCAGGATTCGTACAACTTGTTCTTCGATTTTGTCAAGAGGTCGCTGCGGACGTCGAACAAGAGCGTTGTTCAAGAGAACTTGCGTTCTATTTTCAATATGTTTTTGGAGGCGTTCGATGCTGTCAAGCTACAGGGACCAGTAAGCGTCTTGGTTCATACTGAGTTGTTACCTGACTTGGTTTTCGAAAGCTCGATTCCAAGGCCTCCATTGTATCAGCTTTCACTGAGCTGGTAGTGAATCTCAACGAGGTGACGTTCCGACCGTTGTTCAGACGTCTGTACGATTGGACATTCGTTGCGGGTTCTGGTAGGTGAATTAAGCTAGGCGTCGTTCCCTTTCTAACATCAAGACTGAAGGCATAGAACGTCGCATTACGTTCTGTCATGTATTTTCGGCGCTGCTTGACTACTTCAAGGTTTGTACACGCGTTATACACATTTGGTCTTGTGTTTACTGGTATCAAGGCTCTGATGACACCCTACATGTCATTCGTTCTCCAAGAGTTCATCACATATTGGAAATCCACGGGCGAGAAAGACTGGACTTTATGGACCTGCATACTTGGAACAGTCGCAAAGAGCATGCTACATGATGACGGAGGTGCGTAGCATGCCATTCTTAATGATATGTTTTCACACCTTCCATAGCTTTCTGGCAAGACGACAAAGTCAAGCAGGTTTACTCACCATTGGTTGCCCAAGTCCCTGTGTGTGCGCTCCAGGACGAGGAGAGTAAACGTTACTCCAAGATGCTCTGTCGGCTCTGGTGGACAACGCTACCGATGATATCATCTTGAAATCGATTAACCTGGATATCCTTATGCACACAAGATCGGAAGAGGTCAGACTCGACTGTTCGCGCTGCACTGCTCCAAGGCTATTTGGCACGCACATGGAGGGAAGCTTCTTGGTGGGTGTTTGAATGACGTCGAGTTCGTACTGTGCTGACAACGCTTGTAGGATTTGTGGCCGAAACGGCAACTTTTATTGCAGAGTGTAGCGAGGACGAGAATGACATGGTTTGTCGGGAGGCGTTGAATCTGAAGACGGCTGTGGAAAGCGTGGCAGGAAGTGTAAATGGACTGTAATTTACATTGCGGAATCCGAGTTGGTTCTCGGACCGTCGAACGAGAGACGGTACGACAAAGAACTAATTACAGCGTGACTAAAGTCCTTGAAAGCTATTTCTACTCTGATCTTGGTGCGTCGAGCCTTTCGACATACACTGCCAATACAGACTAGCGTACATATTGGGAATGCACCTTTGCGATTCGCCTACATATGAAAAGGCGAATACATATGAGCAGGCAAAAAAAAGGAAATTGCGCATTGCAGACTGTGGGAACATACGAAGTTGCCACACTCCTTCGCAAAGGAGATCAAAGAATTTGTTGCTTACTCAACTTTACTTCCCGCCAGCTGTGACAGAAGAAACACTAAAATATAGTACTCAGAAAACTTTCCGTACGAGAGCTGAACGACCGCATACACCGCCCTACTTGTACCTAACCGGACTCAAACGTGAGCATCTTCTTCCTAGTCATAATACTATGATAGCAGCTCTGATATACGGTACATCACTGATACATATCAATCCCCGCAGCTTTACCTATTGCAAGAAGATGGGTCCAGCGTTATCGGGCGTGACTGCAGCCATAGTCACGTCACGAACACTTTTTTGCTCTTGCAGTTGCACTCCACAGACCTATCGACACAGCGCTCTTGGAGCGCGGGGCCTGAGACTGTATCTTCTTTCTGTAAAGCTGTGTTTCTGGAATCTTTTGCTAGCCTGCTTGTCTCGGCGGTCTACCATCTTCTTTGATCGTTCTGAGAATGTGGCCCCTCTTCACGGGTTATAAATGCTGCTGAACAGCTCCTTTGCCTTCTTCACTTAACTCTATCACATACACTCACCTATATATTCGACGCACATCAATATGTCTGCTACATCTCTCATTATCAATCCCCCCGCTTCTGCTCTCAAACGTCGATCCACCCTCCAAGGACGTTCTGGACGTTACGTAGAGCAGAGTTGGGTATCAAGGCGAGCGGCGCGCATGATCCACACACTCGAGGAGAAGGTCCTTGATCAAGAATACGTCGCGGCGGTGATGGAACGTGAAAGAGCACTCGAAATCCTCGAGGGCAGACGCCCAGACCCTGCTCTGATATGCCCCGAGCAGTTTGTCGTTCGTGAGAGTGATGTCCTGAAGAACACTTGTGCAACTGGCAGATAACTCTAGACATTCTTGAAGGGAAGCGCCAGCCATCTCCTCCTCGCTGTACATATCTCGAGTTCAAGGCGTGGGTAGCAGCGGGGCCGTAGGAGCTTGAGTGCGGCCGACGGTGGGAGCGTAGGCAAGAGGCCTCACGGCGGGCGATTGTTGCTTGGGTACCAGGGATGTCTACACTGGGGGCATCAGGTTTAGCGCCCCGGCCCCTCGCAGAGTGCAGTGACCAGCGCTTCGAGGATGGAGAAACCTGGGGGGTTAGGCCTCATGCAACGCCAGGACATAAGCAAGAAGGCCACCGGCGCATCGACCAATCATCCATCACTGCCACCGACTCTCGACCCCCGCCCACCAATATTCCCTGGTTGCGCATCAATTGGTTGGGATCGACAAATTGGATCTAGATCCTATAATGCGCACCTACACCCAAACGCCCCTCGGCGCACGCCTTCTCGGAGACATTGTGCACATAACATTTGCACAATGCCTTCAACCTCTGTATTGTACCCACGACTTTCACTTGTAGAGTAGCCAAATTGAATTCACAAGTGTGCTTTTTACATGAATGATACTTAGTCACGGGGTCGCTGAAGCTTCGGTGGCGAAGTGAATCAGGCTTCAGTGGGGTAAAGTATGAGAGCGCACTTAATCACCAGAAATGAGGGAAACTTGGAGTAAAATGAGGTGAACGTGAACAAGGAATCATTAAGATGGTTGCATAAGTTTGTTCAAAAAATACCAGGCTGGCTACCGACATAAGTAGTAAATTAACGATAGCGCAAACATCCACGGTGCGGTTTTCATTCCAGTCAATGCATGTTAGTAACTATTACATGGACTGGCATGACGCAGCTGTCGTAGAGGCCATTAATCGATGCTTCTTCGAAAGATTCTTGAATCACAACCATGGTTAAGTACTACCTTCCGTTCATCTGCTACTAATTCTCGAATCTCGTCCCAATCGGACACAACATCATTGCACTCCAACGACCAAAGAGGCTTCGGTCTTCAACCCGTTCTGGAAGCAAAAGGTTCTACCGACAGAGGAACAGCATGCGGGATGACTACTTATTAGCATCTCAACCTCTCGTGAACAAGGTCTTGTCCAGTCTGCCAGCGCTCCTTCTCCTCCTTGAGCTCCGCACGAATGGAGCGCTCAGTCATGTCGGCAAACACAACGCCCCGGTCATCCATCGACAGCGCTCGCACAGCATCAACAACCCAATCCTGGCAGTCCCAATCCGTGCGGTGGCGGTGGATGGGGACCGCTCTCAGCCACTTTTCCAAGTCCGCAATGTCTGACGGTGCGATTTCGCCAACCTGCACGCCGCCGCAGTATTCGGCGGTAGCGTCGATGATGGTAACATCGACAGATTCAAAGCAGAACGAGTCCATGCCGCCTATCAGCTGAAAGACGCGCGCAGAGCCCAGTGCGATATCAGTGATAACCGCGAGCGCCCAGTGCTCTGTGCGGCGGGGATGAGCTAGGAGATCGTGCTGGGAGATGATTACTGGGAGGTTGGACATGGGACATCAAATGTTTCACGGGAAGTGAAGCTGAAGATGGAGGTTGGAAGTCAAATATCTCCAGGCCCAATCAGATGACATCAGCGTAGGAATAAGACGCTTAGAGGTAGGGCGTCCACGATTAACGAGTGGAAGCTATTCTTCGAAGCGTATCGACAAATCATTGGCAATGACATAAGTACAAATGTCCCATAAAATATGAAGTATGCAACAGAAAAAGTACGAGTCTTACAACGGTATATGAGTTAAGGTATCGAAACATAGATGGTCAGATAATTAATGAACGCCCCTCAAATCAAGAAGGTAGTGGCGGAACCGGAGGCGCCTGACTGCGATTCGTTGGCCGCTTCACTCGCCGTTGCTCAAGCTCCTTTGCGCGAGCCTCCTGCTCAGCCTGCATCTGCGTCATAATCTGCAGCTGCTGTGCGATGAAATCTTGTGTGCCAGGCCTGAAAGATGTTGGCATTAGATAAGACTTCGCGAATAGAGAGAAACACTTGCCGCATACGAAGAATCTGCATGATCGTCTCCCCATTAGACACCTCCTTCTCCTCTCGCTTCTCCTTCTTGCGACTCTTGATTGTGCCCAAGTTGCGCTGTTGATAGACACTCTTGGCGCGCTTCTTCATGGTCGGCGAAGAGCTCAGACTTTGCTGCATCATGCGCACACATTCCTCCATAAGAGCGTCCCTGCGGTGGCGTCAATGAAAAGTATGTCGCGGTCGCAGAAAGAACTTACGTATGCCAGTCATAGTACAACCGTATGGAGACGACGTCGCGATACTTCTGGTTCTGAAGAATTTCCAGAGGAACGGGGCCCTCGCCGTTAGCGTAGAAGTAGTCCCGCAGGAACTGTATAGCGCGTCAGAGTATCCATCAAGATCCATGAAAAGACCTACCTTGAGCCACTTGAACACGATATCAACCTCCTTGTCACTCAACGGCTTCATGTCACTCGCAACGTCGGACAAAGGCGGTATCAACAACCCTTCGATCACCGCAAGAATCTCCTTCCATACTCGAGTCATGACCTTCTCCTTCGCCGTCTCGCTAAGATGCATATTCAGCGTCTGTAGGTTCGCATCAAAGTAGTCAAAGAGAGGCAAAATAGCTGCTTCAATCTCGACGTCGGTGAGATCTTCCGGTCGTAGACGTGGCTTCTCTGCTTGTGGTAGTGGTATCTGCACCTCGCTCGAAGACGTCCCCATTGCTGATCGGTAGAAGGCTTGGACATTACCCAACGCCTTGTTGTAATCCAATCCTTGGGTGCCCCCCTTGATCAGAGTCTTGACAACAGAGCGCGACAAACACTGCCGTATGAACGGTGACATCTGCAAGAGCAGATGAGAAGTGAACGTAATTCACGCAGAAGACATTGCAAACCTTGTCAATGAAGATACGCAGCATGTCAGCTTCTGCTCTCTTCAGCGAACGGAAGGCTCGGCCGAAGTAGAACTGTATGTCGTCCTTCTCTCCTTCCATACTTACTCGCACCAGCACACGACCTGACGAGTCTAAATCCATCCACAAATCGTGTGCCAGGTAGTCACCAAATCGCCGAGGATCGAGACACAAGTAGGCACGCCCTACTGTGTCGTGTTTACCGACTAAGGCACGGTCGCGAATGCTAACCATCAGCCACAAAGGTTTGTCAACTGAGATATCGAAAGTCTCGTCCCCTATGAATGTGAGCATGGTAAGTAACATGGTGAAGTAAAGGACACTTACATCGAGGATTATTAGTTTCATAAATTGTCCGTGTCTTTGCTAACCGATTGCCCGCTTCGTCACTCAGCGTAATGAATGTGTCCAACTTCGAGTTAGGGCTAGCGTCGTTGGCCACAAGACCTTCTGCAATAACGATCTTCACCGCAAACAAGAACCTCTCAACCTCCTTCTTATCCGGCACTGGCGGCGCTAGCGACATGACAACCTCTGCAAGCTTGTCCACTTCCATCTGGTTGTACATATTATCCAATAGCTTGCGCGCAGCTTCGACGTTATTCAACTTCACGCAGGATTCTGCCTGGAAGTTGAACGGTTCCACTTTCTTCTCACCGGTAATGGCAAGTTGCCGCGCCTTCTCCAGCCAGGCCGACGACTTTTGCGGCTGTAGATAGTCCGTCGGTCGCGGGAACATCTCGGTCAAAAACAAGCCCTCCACGCTACGGCAATACTGCTCTACTGCCTTCGAGACAGTCTATCAAAAAGCGCAAAGTCAGGTCTCTGAAGCGCCACTAATACGATGGCGTACCTTCGCCAGAGCGGTGAAGAAGCGGGCATTTTGGTAGCTGTCCTCCCATTCCAGGTCTTGTAAGAAGTTTATAGGACTCCGAAGAGAATCAAACAAGTCCACAATTGAAGAACTGTGCCCTTCCGAGGCCTCGGCTTGCCACTGGAAACCTATGAGCAACTCCATCTGAAATGCTTCAATAGCCATACCTGGTCTGCTGCAATGGCCTACGACAACTGTCAGCAGATGCGTAATGATATGGCAGGAACACGTACAGCCTCTACCCACTGACCAGTCTTGGCGTCAGTATTAATCAGCCATTGTCGCACATATGGCTCGAAGAACTGTGGTATATCGAAGTTGAGTTGTGCACTGCAAAGAGTCACAAACGAGCAAAAGAAGAGAGAACAAGACGGTTTACTTTGGAACGAATGCGCTGAACATCCCTAATATTGTCTTCGTGCGACGGTACAGAGCGAAAATGTCCTGAATCGGGACATCTGGTGTTGGACCATTCATTGACGACTCGAATAGGCGCTTTTGCGAATTTTGAAGCTCGTTAACAAACGCAGGTATCACTACTTCCACCACCAATGACACGACATCGAGTTGCCTACAAACCCATTAGCTATCTTGGATATAGAAGACGTCGAAAAACACACTCCAATATAGGAGAAGGGAACCTCTTATCTAGAAGTTTTGCCGATTTCTCAATCTCGTCGGTCATGAGAAGTAATGGCAATGCCCTATTCACCCCAGGAGCGGCGCTCAGTTCTTCCATCTTGGCGATGAAGAATTGTTCCGAAACCTGCTTTATCCTTTCTTGCACATCGGCCAGTCGGGCCCCAATGTCCACATCGAATCGCTCCAGTAGCCCACTATCCCGTACGTGCTCTAAAACATTAAGGTAAGGCTCGACTTCCGCAGGTTTGAGGTTCGGTATGGAATCCATGGCGTGGTATAGTGATGACAGAAAGATGTTGAAGAGGCTGCCATAGATGCTCGACAAATATTCGATCTGCGCGAAGTACAAATTCAGAGCACTGGGAAATAAACGAGAATGAGCAACTCACGTCTTGCGTAGGCCAATTCTCAAGCTCCATGTCCGTCATGGCCTTCTGAATATTCGACAAGCCTTCCGGTATACACTCCAGCGGGACGTCCCCCCGTTCATAAAACTGCCGCACGATGTCCATAAAGCATGTCACCCGGTACGAATGTGATATGCGCCACCGCATAGCACATTCATTCAGTAGATCGATATGAGGCGCGGACAATATCCCAAGCGACACTTCATCATTGTCATCTACCTCTGGACTCAGCATCACTTCCAGGTCAGCCAGGAGACATATCTCCAATAGGCGTTTGTAAAATCGCTTCGGGTTCGGAGGTATGTATGTGAAGTGGTGACCGACTTGTATATCGTCGTCTTCGTCAGCATCATTATCGGCACTACCATTGCTGTAGTCACCACTGCCGATGCCGTTTCCGATACCATAGAAAGATCGGCGACTGCTGACGGAGGGGTTGCGGGAGGCAGAGGGGGCGGCGTCAAAGGAGGAGTAAAGGGAACCAGGGCGGGTCGTAACATGGGAAGAGGTTCGAAGGGAAGGCGATACGTCTGCTGGCGTGGACTTTGCGAGTTCGGGCTTGTACTGGACCATGGCCACCATCATTTGCTGTAGATGCGTTGTTTCCACGGACTTCCAGTGCGTCCACGCCGCTTCGCTATCAAAATCGTCTCTTCTCCCAGGAAAAGCAGCACCAGCATTGATGTTCTTGAGGCACGTCTATTTTGGGTTTAGAAGAAGGGCTGTGAACGTAGCCGGCATGCCTACCTTTAGATCAGTTAATGCTGCCTTCTCTGTACAGATGCCTTGTAGATTGTCAATCTCTTGTTGGGCGGCAGAATCAGGGATCTTGAAAACGGCGGCAAGTATGCGCACGAGATCCATGTCGGCGACGTTGGTGCTGTTCTGGGAGGTGTCGATATCATAGAGTCGCGATTAGAAGACGACTCGTATCCCGAGTCGGCTACTGACTGCGCAGGGGCAAGCTTTGCCGTATATATGTCGAGGCGAGACAGTAGCTCGGGCGAGACGTGGTTCACGTTCCGGAGACATTCGCGCAGCATTTTGACAAAGATGGCAATGTGCTTGTTGAGCTCGAGTTTCCAGCCGTCGCCGGCGAGGGTGGGCTCCTTCTTGAGAACGCCGGTCGCATGCGTCGCAAACATGAGGATGAGTTCCTCAATCTTCCGGTTCTCCTTCATCTGCCGCTTGAAACTGTCGTCCATAAACATTGCATAAAATCTGGCCATTGTCCGCCGTACGAGCTGGTCAGTATATCTGCATGAAAATAAGCAAAAAAATACATGATTTTTTCCGCGTCACGTACCCAGCATCCTTTCCCATTGCAATGTCCTTCAGCTTCTGTTCTAGCACCTTGAGCAACTTCTCTGGAAATTTGACGCTCTTGGGTCCATCGCGCAGGTTCATGTCTTTAAACATGTCGCCCAACGAGAAATTGGACAGCGCCGACAGGCGCGACGAGTGTTCGCGCTCTCTGACCTCGGCATGGCTCGCTTCCGGTGTCGCCTTGGGAATCAAGAGGTAGCTTAGGTAGCTGTTCGTGGTTTAGCGCTGTCATTCCCTGCAGATATAACGCAGATTTGACTCACGATACACGTAGCGCATAGCTGTTCAATTATTTATGAGCAAAGCGCGCGGTTTCCGGCAAGTGTTGTGTACGCACTTGAATAATTCCTCATCCGTGACCCGATACTTGGATAATCGCTTCTCGTGTGCGAAACTGTTGTGGCTGCGTCTGGACATGAGATCTGCGCGGATAGCAGCAAGAAATGTGCGCCCGACCACCACGACGACAACGTCGAGGAAGACAAGGTGAAGATGACCGTAGGAGGTAAGTGTGAGGCAGGGATGACGCCGTCGCCCGATAAGGGGCACACTGCCCGCCGAATTCGGCTTCGAATTCTCACTGACTGTCTGCCCTTAAATTCTGCATTCAAAGTTGCGTTGCGTTGACATGCCCGACACCGCCAATATGATGGACCTTTGAGGATGGTGCGAGCGTCTACAGTGTAATAGTGGCAGAATAGTGGACGCGAAATTTTCGCTGGAATGCCGCAGGGAAAATATGTTACTTCGACAAAAAGGCGCGGTGAGGCGATCGCGCGACGAGATCTCAAACATGATGGCTGTGTCGACCCAGCAAGGCTGAAGCACTGAAGATGGGCCGAGCATCCCTCATTGCTCAGTGCTCACTACAACACTGGAGGCCATGCCTGCGACAAGATCAGACAAAGCCTTATGTGAGTTTGGTCGAAGAAGAGAGACATCTCAAGGCCTTGTACAATGAGAAGAACGTTGTGCGATGAAACAGACACATGTATCATAGCGCAGCAAAGACAGCATCATAAGAGTGCGACCAAGGTTACGTGCTTCATAAACCAGACATGAAGAGTGCAAAGTCAACTGTATAGGAAGGATTGCTAGAAACTTTCCTTACTGGCAAAGCACGGCCTACTCTGTGTATGTATGTTGAGGAAAAATGGGCGGACTGAACTCCGGATCAACATCAATGGTGCAGCGGTGGGGACCGCCCCGCCACTGCTCCCGCCTCGTTCGGAACAGACAGAAGAAGGAAAAGGTCAGTTCAGATATCTCGTTGTTCCTTCAACCTAATCCGACCCAGGTCGAAACGCTGCCGGTGTTTCGCCGCGTTTGGTAGCACTGTACTTATTATGTCGCGGCAAGTCGTAGTCGATCACATTCCAACCTTGCTTTTCTCCGCCACGACGCGATTCCGTGCGCGACTATCCATCGGACCCTCTCCAATTGGTAAGTAGAACGCGTCGCGAAGGTAGCAACACGACCGATACAAGGAAACAGCTAGATGTGGCGGAGGATTGGGATTGGCGTACTAGTAGCGCGTCGTCACGCCAATAACTCCACGTGCCTAAATATCTTCCCACGTTCTATATCGGCTCATCGGTCCGATGTGGAGTGTCCCGACTTCCGAGCTGCTTTACACCTTTCTCTTCCAAGATGAATAACTTACCCGATGGCGCCGTCGTCCTCGAAGAACCAGACGTTCACGTCCACATCGAGTACAACCAGCTCCCTCCCGTCCCCGACCCGGAAACCTGGACGCGCTTCGTCTGCATCAGCGACACCCATCACCACAAGTTCCCCGTCCCCCACGGCGACGTGCTCCTCCACAGCGGCGACCTCACAAACACTGGGAAGTATGTTGAATTCAAGACCACGATGGAATGGCTGTACTCTCTGCCGCATAAAGTCAAAATGTACGCAGGGGGTCATTTCTAGAATCTCACTCTTATTTGCAAATTAGTATCATCGCTGGAAATCATGATCTATCTCTCCATCAGAAGGACGGCTGGTACGATAAACACTACGATGAGTGGGGTGCTAAAGAGGTATCTATCTAGCACATTCTTAGACTGCATGTTCACGGTTAACAGGATTATTGCTCATCGAGCCTCTCCTCATTGGAGAACAGGCGCGCGCTGCCGGTATCGTGTATGTCTGCGATGAACGCGTCGAATTCGACGCGAAAGGTAACGGTCAAACTTGGAGCCTCTATGGATCCCCTGTTGGTCACTCTATCTATTCCTCTTTCTATCATGATCTCAAGCGCCGCCCCAGTGGTCTCCCGAATTCTGCGACTGGGCATTCAACTATGACCGCCGAAAGGGCAAAGGTGACATCCAACTTCTCCTAGACGTATTTCAAATCTAACACAACCAGAGCTCGTATCCCAGTTCCCAAAGACTGACATCTTGTATGTATCTCAACATTGCACGCAATCGAAATACATCTCATATTGCCAGATTAACCCATGGACCACCCTTACATATATTCGACGTGACAAGCCGCCAAGCCCTCGCCGGGTGTCGCGATCTCGCAAACCGCCTCCCCTACCTCCGCCCGCGCATCCACCTCTTTGGGCACATCCACGAAGGCCACGGCGCGTACATACACACCTGGAAGGCCGGTGAAACCACCGCCCCAAAGGTCCAGACAATCGAAACGGGACCCGATTGGGAACCCCACATCGACGCGGATTACTACCCCACGATAGAACGCAGTACCCCGAACCGCTCCAGTTGTCCGAAGGAGGGGACCGCACCGTTTTTGTCAATGGCGCCAATTGGCCGATGGGCGAGCGCACTCGGTTGTATCGTTCTTACGATTTTGGAGGCCCAGGATTTCGGCCTATTGTTGTGGATTTGAAGGATTGCGTATCAGGGAAGGAGGCATGACATGTTTTGTGATATCTGGATGATGTTATAGAAGAGTAATGAAAGGAAGCGATTGATGCTGCGGGGCGATACCTGTACCAGTCGTGCACGGACTGGCGACGAATGCAAGTAGCGAGTATAGATAAGTTATACCAAACTTCGCGCAAGCTTGAAGGATCAGACATGTAATGAGCAAAATTCTAATGGTGAAGACTCTACAAGTGAAACTCGGTGGATACAGTACAATGACAATTAGATAGCATTGCGCGAAGAATGTGTGGCGTCGAGGGACATTTGGGTACCAACTCGAATAAGTGCGTATTGAAGGATGTGGAGGCTATATTCCCTTTGTTAAACCAACTTCAGCGAGGAGGTGGTGGATAGATAAACCCAAGGATTGTTTCAATGCGCCGGCGATACCCGTCTTGATTATGTTCTGATGTTCAACAGCGGCGAGCGATGAGCATGAGGCCCGACCCTCAGACTTCTCCTTCCTCGGGAGCGCTGGTCGCCGCACACTGCGAAGGTGCTATACCAGATGCCCAAGTGTAGACATCCCTGGTACCCGACTGTAATCGCGCGCCGTGAAGCCTCTTCCCTACGCGCCCCCACCATCAGTTGTACCCAAACTCCTACAGCGCCGCTTCGGACCAAGCCTTGAACTCGAGGTATGTACAGCGAGGAGGAGGTGGCTGCCGCTTCCCTTCAAGTATTTCAAGAATTCTCTGCCAGTTGTTCAAGTCGTCCGTCAAATCATCACTCTCACGAGCGACAAACTGTTCGCGGCATATGAGAGCAGGGTCTTGACGTCTGCCCTCGAAGATTTCGAGTGCTCTTTCACGTTCCATCACCGCCGCGACGTATTCTTGTCAAGGACGCTCTCCTCGGGTGTGCGGATCATGCGCGCCGCTTGTCTTGATACCTAACTCTGCTCTACGTGTCGTCCATGACGTCCTTGGAGGTGGATCGACGTTTGAGATAGATGAGATGCAGGCATATTGATGTTGTCGAGATATACTCTATGTGAGTGTATGTGATAAGTTATGTGGGAAGGTGAAAGAGCTGTTCACCAGCATCATAGCCCGAAGGGGGCCACATTCTCAGAACGATCAAAGACGATGGTAGACCACCGAGACAAGCAGGCCAGCAAAAGATTCCAGAAACACAGCTTCACGGAAAGAAGACATAGTCTCTGGCCCATGCTCCGAGAGCGCTGTCTCAAGAGTCTTTAGAGAGAGCAAATGTGTCCGGGAGGTCACTAGGCCATGCGGGAAGCTTCAAGACATAGAGATGCACCTCCCAACGATCGACTCACACATTTAATTTCTTGCAATAGATTAAAGCTGCGGGGATTGACGCGCGAACCAGTGGCTGTCGCGTATTGCAGAGTTACTATCATATCACTAGGAAGAACTTGAAGATTGAATTTCTCGGCACGGACCTTCATAAGTAGATCGCCTATAATGACCCGATTATCTCATAGTTTTAATCAAGGATAACAGCGTCTCCACCGCGACCAACGAGAACAACCGCATCCCGAACGGAACCTTCTTACTCTGCAGCCTGTCCAGCGCATACTAGCACGCCCCGTACGCCCGCCCACTAGCAAGGATGCGCCAATCCGGACGAGCCATCTCCTGGATCTCATCATCATCCTCGTCCGAATCACCACTCGGAGTGCGTCTCTCCGACTTCACATCCACCGCCATAGATCGGAACAACATGGATTCAATCTCCTGGATCTCATCCCCCCTGCCTTGAGGAACGCCACTCGATTCAATGACTTCCACGACAGCCGCTTGCCGTCGTCCTGTGATAGTTAACACGCATCAACTAGAAACATTGTGTCGGTATCCAGCTGACGGTGACCAAAGACTATCGTGTACTTACTGAGTGGCAAACAGCGCGTCTATCAATGACCAATGCCATTTGCACGACGATTCCCTGTCTCTGAGTTGACCGCAATGACTTCAAGTTTCCCTAATTTGCTAGTGATATGTATTACTCCTTCGCAGTGGCCCACCCAAGTGTGCTCGCAGCCCCGACAACCCGCGTTCAACGACCCCGCAACCAGATGGGCACAGTATAGTCTGGAAGTCGCTCATACAGCCTGAGTGCTTAACTTGGAAGACACGGGTCCTCCAGGCAAAGAGGTCTTAATGTCATCACGTCTGGTAACAGATATTATACATAAAGGCTACAATAGATATAGAAATGCTATCATACGTGTATCACAGAGGATTGCTCTTGCGCCTAGTGTCAGTCCTTACTGGCATCATCTCCAGGATGATTGGAGACGAATCGGCGGCGACAGTCGACCTTCGAGGTCTCACTTCAGGCGCGTCTTTATCGCCCACAATACCGACATTCCAAAAGAACAGAATCGCGAAAATGTTGCTGTATCGACTCGTCAGACTTTGTAGGAAACCGCGCGCCAGACTGAGACTAACCGACAACTCCAAACGCACACGATGTCCACTCAGCCGCCTTGTACCCATTGAGCAAAGCCGGTCTCGGGACATTGCTATTCATCCCATTCGCAATAACGCCCATGTCCAACGCCTGCTTCGCGACTACGCGGTTATACACAATCGTCGAAACTGTTACCCCAAGCGCGGTCCCAATCTCAGAAATGCATGCGTAAGCGATTGGCTGGTGGACTTTGTAGAACAAGCTGGAATTCACCTGTGTCATTGTCTGGAACAGAGCGCCTGCAAGGCTTTGCTCATTCGGCAGCACGACTCTTGCAACAAAGATGGTTCCGACTGAGAATACGAAGTCGGCACCAAAGACGGAGCAAATAGCACTAGGGAAACCAAAGGCCCAGTACGTCGCATTGGGATCAATGAGTGCGAAAAATATAGAGGCGCAAGCTGTTACGAGGGTTCCAGTGGCTGTATCAGGATCGCTGGTGAGTAATTATGGGCATGGCAAGAAAAAATAGACTGACCCAATATGAAGACTGCTGGAACTCGAGCAATGATACCGACGACGATCATGTTGCACACAATACCAGTAATGAACATCGGAAACAGTCGAATCATCGTGCCTAAAGGCGTGTAACCTTGGTAGTCTTGGTAAAATAACTAGGACGTCCTGGATGAGTATCTCATAACAAAGAAATGCGGACTGTATACCTGTGTCCAGAAGTTCCAGCCTAGGAAAGAGGCAAATGTGAAAAGGACAATCAGCATCATCGCAGCGAATTTGCCATTTCCCCTAGCCCACAACGAGAGCTTCATGATCGGAGGTGGCGTCCAGCGAGATGACACGCCAGTGGATCTCGACTGAATACGTCCCAGAAAGTGCTGCCAGCAGATAAAAAGACCCATTAACAGCACGCCGACGATGAGAAGGGCGATAATATCTGTGTTCTCGTAAACAACAACATTACACCCTAAAAGCAGACGTACAAGGTGTCGCCCAACGATTCGGCGCGACCTCGCCGTCGCTCAGAACGAAGATGATGAGCGTAAGTGAGGCAGTGATGAGGAAAGCACCCAGCCAGTCGACTCGTTTGTCAACTTCTGTGGACGGTTCATCACGATCAATAGACCACATGCCGATCACCATATACAGGGCAGTCAAACCACTTGAGAGGTAGAAGTTACTCCTCCAAGATGGTCTAAAAGGATATCAGGCAGGTGTAGAAAAAGTCAATAGAATGCATACGAAGAAAGTTGAGTTAGTGTGGCACCGATTGCCATCCCCGTGAAGGCACCTAGTGGCGCTCCAGCAGCGAACGTGGCAAAGGCGATAGAGCGTAGCTTTCCTGGAGGAAAAGAATGCGCCAGAATGCCCATCTAAGAGCCAGTTGAGTTTCTAGAATGAGAGAATGGTGCTCATAACGTACTGATGCTGGAAGACTCGCCGCCACGCCGACACCTTGGAGACCTCGAAGAATATCCAGGGTAATCTCGCTTTTGCAATCCACAGACCAAAGTGAAGACCGCAAGCCACGCAGAGCCAATCATAAAGTCTTCTTCCTTCCATAAAGGTCCGCTAGGCGTCCAACACAGCGAAAAGGCATCCCTAACAGAGTTAAGATGAAAGGCTATGCATACATCCTTGAAGAACTGACCGAGCTCAGGGCATAAGCCGACACGAGCCATTGTAGTTGTGCTTCTTGTATATTGAGGTCATCGCCTATTGCCGGTAATGATATTGCGACTGAAGTGGTGTTTGAGCTCTAAACCACGTCAATGTCCCACAATATTTGCAGAAAAAAGACAGCCATTTACGTTTACCAACATCGTCATTGTACACGTAGCAATGAGTGCGATTGCACGAGCAGTGGAAAGCTGCGGCCGCGAAGGCAATTCTTGCCTAGAGGTAGAGTGACTGCTTTGGGCAGGGTAGCTGTGGACATTTCAGCTGTATGCATGATACCTGGACCATGGGGCAGCGGGAGAGTTGCTGTCGACATGTCGAAAGCGCGTTTGAAACGGGGGCTAGCGGTCGGGACTTATAAGCGCTCTAGGAGATGTGGGCCACACCGCGATTGAGTAACCTAGCCACACTTGCTTCCATACAAGACCGCTCGGCCAAGGAATGCAAATATACCGGTTGTCTGCCGATCTTTGTACCAAGAAATGAGTCTTGATGTCCCCATTAGATAGGTAGCAGAAATGGATAGTCTATGATAAAAGTGCGCCTCTGAACCGCGTCGGTCGAGCGTGGGTCAAGGAAAAAGTGGAGGATTCGGTGAATTCCGAACTCCGATGTTGCTCCGACCATCCGGCTGTCGGCATCTAATGTGGGTCAACCCGGGACCCCGACTCATCGCTCTGCTTGAACTTCGTCGAGACTCGACGTCGTTTCGCTACTAGCCCGACTTGAGCATGGCTATTACCCTGGACTTCCGGTTTAGTCGTCCAAGCTCTATGGAAGTCTACTGCCTCAGCACTTGACTATTCTTTAAATTCAAAACGCAGTCTGCGCTTTTCTGACAGAGTACGCGTGTCAGGCTCCAGACCAATCGACTATGATTCCTCCTCCCGACATCGCTTTATTCAGTGGATCTCCTACAGATCATCATTCCAATCAACTTGAACATATGGCTAGGACCTCTACGACTCTGCCTGTGGTCCTCGGCCCCTGCGCACCCGAGCGTTCAAACAATCAGCAAGCTCACTGTGCCTTGCGGGCCTGGCTACATTCCGCTGTGCATCTGTGGATGTATATGGTTGGTACCTCGCCGGCGCCTGCTTGAAATCGACATCCCGAGTGGTTTTGCTACTCCAAACGAGGCTCCCATGCCAGGTATGACTGTGTATGCATGAGACACCTGCCTGGTACCGCCTCGACCCAAACCGGGCGCATTTCTCGGGCGACGCTGTGGGTTTGATGCGACGCCGCAACGACGTGTGATTCAACAACACGAAAAACCGCCAAAATTTGACAGAAGCGGATCACGGTCCCCGCATGGCCTCTACCATATGCACTGCAGCATCTAAGTGGTTTGCAGGAGTGGAATGCAGATGTAAATGTATAAAAGAACCAGCAGGTGGTCGTTGATTTCTCACTATCGTTTGATCTACTCCTCTCTCAGACATGCTCTCTCTTCTCGTTGCATTCTCGTTTGTGAACGCTGCTTTCGCGGCCGTTTACACCGATCCCAGCGACCTTCCCGCCGGTAAATCATACGACTTCATTGTCGTAGGAGGTGATGAATATCAGTCTATGTCGACTCATCTGTATTAATGCGTTAGCACACAGCGGGAACTGCAGGCAACGTTATTGCGGCTCGATTGGCTGAGAGCAAGCACATTCTGTTCTTGTCATTGAAGCGGGAAGGAGGTAGCCCTTTGGTTCTGTATCCGTAGCAACCAGCTCATCATTCTTCACCAGCAATACCGGGTTCGACTCAGACTTGATCACGATTCCCTTCTTGGGTCCGAACGCGTCTCCATTCACAACCTTTGATTGGAATTACACTACCGAAGCCCAAGAGGCACTCCAAGACCAGACCATCGCCTATCCGCGAGGATATGTCCTGGGCGGAAGTAGTTCGACAAGTAAGCTTCATGCTCCTTTGCGCTTACAACTTCACCTGACGTCGCCCTTACAGACTACATGGTCTACACCCGTGGTTCTTCCGACGACTATGACAAGTTCGCTGAGCTCGCCGGTGATGATGGCTGGAATTGGGATAATCTCTTTCCTTATGCGCTAAAGGTGCCTCCCTCAAGATACTCTATATGACAACCTTTGCTGATAGTATCATTAGAATGAACGCCATGTTCCCCCCAACGACGTAAGCGCTTCGATCCATGTATCTGTACTGCTCAACTAAACCATCCTTGAAGGGACACGATGACAGGGAACAATACATTCCTGAACTCCACGGCGTTGACGGACCGCTACTCACAAGTGTCTACGGTTGGCCCGGTGATGTCGACGATGTTGTGCTCGCCACCACTGAGGAATTAAGCGATGAATTCCCTTGGAACCCTGATTACAACTCTGGGAACATGTTGGGCGTTTCTTGGATGCATAGTAAGTCCTCCAGGCCCTCTTATCTCAATATACTCAACGTCTCCCAGGCACGATTGGTGGACCATTCCGAAGCAGCTCCGCTACGGCCTACTTGGAACCTGCATTGAAGAAGCGATCCAACCTCGACCTTCTTTACAACGCCCAAGTCACTCGCATCATTCGAACCGGCACCTCCCACGATGGCCTTCCACTCTTCAATCAAGTCGAATTCGCACGGAACTCTTCTGGTAGGTCACTCCATTTCTTGACATTAACCCACTCAATTCTTTCTAGCTCCTCGCTACATAGCCAAGGCCAAAAGAGAAATAATCCTTTCCGCCGGGGCCATAGGCACCCCTCAGATTCTTCTACTCTCCGGTATCGGTCCCGCAGAAGAGCTCGCGCAAGTTGGTATCGATTCCATCCTGGACCTTCCGGAAGTGGGCAAAAACCTCGTCGACCATCCTCTCCTTCCTATCCAGTGGAGTACCAACGGCAACAACACACTGGACCCGATTATTCGCCAAGGACCTGCTTTCAATGCGGCGCTTGATGAATACCACCAGAACAAGTCCGGCCCACTTGCCGCTAATGGAGTTTCGAACCATATGTACGTCTTCACACTACCTGATGTCTCTATGTCTAAAGGCGACGTTGTAGGGGTTTCTTCCGTTTTCCTGAAGACTCGGATATCCTAGCCGAATTCGACGATCCCACCAGCGGTCCTGGAGCTCCTCACTTTGAGCATGCCTTCGCTGTACGCACTCACCCAAATTCATCTACCACAACTAACTCATCTCCCCAGAACGGCTTCTTCACAACCTCCCAACAAATTCCCACTTCCGGGTCCTACTTTTCCATGATAAACGTCATTGTCACCCCCACCTCTCGTATGTCCACTTTCCCCCCTTCCAAGCCATTCTAATTCTCTCTTCTTAGGCGGCGAAGTAACCCTGTCTCCAACGACCCGTTCGCCACCCGCTCATTGACCCTAAAATGCTCAGCACGATTACGACGTCCGCGCCATGATCGAGAGTGTCCAGTCCGCGCAACGCTTCACCGCCGCGAGCGCTTGGAGCGATCTCATCACGGGACCGTACATCGACTCTGTGAACGCCACGTCTCCCGAAGGTATCCAAGAGTACATGTCGCTGTGGGCTACGACCATCAAGCATCCGTTCTGCACCGCCAGGCTGAGCAGCGTCGAAGGCCAAGGCGTTGCTGATGGGCAACTATTGCTCAAAAACGCCGCGGGTGTTCGTATTGTTGATGCTTCAGTATTCGTAAGTCGCTTCTCTCGATGTGTTGGAACATCATGACCTTTCGACAGCCTATCATCCCAGCTGGGCATCCTCAAGCAATGATTTATATCGTTGCAGAGCGCGCTGCCGATGTTATCAAAGAAGCTCATGGTCTTCCCGTCTGGTATTTAAATTGAACGGCACGAACATCTTAACATTTACTATCCTAATATATACGGTACCAACCATACTTATCATTTAATATCTTTATCAGCATTTCTTCGGTTCACATTCTACGGACTTGAAGATGTGGATTGACGCCACACTGTAATCCGACTCCATAATGTAAGCGCCTGAAAAGCGTCTCCCAGGATTCAGTGCGCTTTCACACAACGGAGCAAAAATCAGTTGATATTAGAATACAAGCATTTTCGATACTACAACAAGGAATTTCTTATCTTCTCAAACCGTCCGAAGTCTATATTAATCTTATCGTAACGTCCCCAGTCTGAGCTTAGACCTGGGCCTTCTTGTCCTGCTCAGCGGCGTAAAGGAGGAGGTCGCAAACACGGCGAGAGTAACCCCACTCGTTGTCGTACCAGGAAATCAGCTTGACAAAGTTCTGGTTAAGCTGGATTCCGGCGTGAGCGTCAAAGATGGAGGAGCGCGAGTCACTGATGAAGTCGGTGGACACAACACTGTCCTCGGTGTACCCAAGGATACCCTTGAGGGGTCCCTCGGAGGCTTCCTTGATGGCAGCCTTGATGTCGTCGTACGACGCAGCCTTCTCAGTGCGGCAAACGAGATCGACGACGGAGACATCGAGGGTAGGGACACGGAAGGACAGACCACTGCAAAAGGTGTAAGGGAGATAGATCGGACGGAATGAATATGGAATACGAACGTGAGCTTGCCGTTAAGGGAAGGAATAACCTTGCCGACGGCCTTGGCGGCACCAGTGGACGAAGGAATGATGTTGTTGTTAACGGAACGTCCTCCACGCCAGTCCTTGTTGGAGGGACCGTCGACAGTCTTTTGGGTGGCGGTGGTGGCGTGGATGGTGCTCATTAAGCCCTCAACGATACCGAACTTGTCGTGGATGACCTTGGCCAAGGGAGCAAGGCAGTTGGTCGTGCAAGACGCGTTGGAAATCTGGAATAAGATTAAGAGCTGCATGATGTCACATAGTCATGGCAATACATACGACGGTGTATTTGGGATCATACGCGTCGAGGTTAACACCGCATACGAACATGGGTGCATCAGCAGAGGGTGCGGAGATAATGACCTTCTTGGCGCCGCCCTTCAAGTGAGCAGAAGCCCTATCAACAACCATTAGTATCCACATTGAGATTGATATGAGAACAAACATACTTGTCGACGGTGGTGAAGACACCCTGCAAGGACTATCAGCGACGGGCATTGTACGGATACCGAAACCGGGCTTACAGTGGACTCGACGATGTACTCGGCACCAACAGATCCCCAAGGAATGGCGGCAGGGTCTCGCTCACCGTAGACGGCGATTTCTTTGCCGTCAATGAAAAGCTTTCCGCTCTTGGTGTGGACGTCACCCTTGTAACGGCCGTGAACGGAGTCGTACTTGAACATGTACACCTGCGGGAGATGTGTAAGACATCGGCCGATGCCAACCGCTAGGAGTCACTCACCATGTAGTCAAGATCGATGAATGGGCTAGATAAGAACGCGCTCAGGAATAGGAAGAGAGGAAAAACGTGGAGACGTACTCGTTCACGGCGACGACTTCAATGCCCTCGGCAAGCAGAGCATTACGGAGGACGATACGGCCGATACGACCTGTTCTTAGTGTTCAGCAGGCGATCTTGCGGCTGACAACGCGTAGAAAACTCACCGAAACTGCAGAGGAAAAAAACGTAGTCAGACACGACTTTGGATCTCTGATCCCCAAAGAATGGCAACGTACCCGTTAATTCCAACTTTGACCTGTTAATGACATGAGTACATCGACCTGGACGACGAGCAGACAGCCGAGCTCACCATGATGAACGATGAGGACGATGGTTTTTTTCTTTGAGGTGGTGGTGGTGGTTGAGGAGCAGTCTGCGAGGAAGGCCCTTTTATATGCGCCAATGATAATCGGAGATCGATTTAATTTACGTCATCGATTGCATCTAAAAACCAAGTTCGAAGGCCTAAGGCTACTGCATCTGCTGGAATGGAAGGCATGTTCTCGGCTCATCGTAGTTCTCGAATACGTTGCCTACGCAGACCTAGATAGCTCTCTATTTCTGCTTCCTTGTCGGTTCAAAGCCCTCGATAATGGATCCGACAAGTTCAGGAGGTGCTTCAATTGTACGGCTATCCTTCGGACCATGTCGGGTATTCCTTGACACTCAAGCCAGTTCCTGGTCTGCATCTTTGTCTGTGGGAGGACTGGCTCGGTCACAGCCGCGCTCGGTGGTGCATCATTCGTTCTAGATCGCATCCACCAATCAACGGCCTGCGAACTAGCAACACATGTGCTTTACGCGGCACCCAATACACCAACACCGACGTTCACGACAGCATCATCAGGTATCCGTACAATTCGCGCTACTCGTCCCAGACAGCCATTCACACATACAATTAGAATTAAATCTACACTACTAACCCACTGGGCAGGGATACCAGATATCTGCCACCTATCACGACAACGCAGGACATAAGTTCTGGGCGACGTCCCGGCCTACAACACGCGGTGGTGACATCAGCTTTTGGTATCAAAAGGCCCTCTGGACTCACCCTCTTCGTCGCTATGAATACAACTTATATCGTCTTTGTTTATCATTCAACTTTATGCTTTCTCATCGTCGGCCGCTTCTGGAGCAGCCTCTGGTACCTTATGCAGGCCCTCTTCCATAAGCCTTGCACATTGGCACGCCCTCCTCCGCCCCAACTCTCGCGCAACCTGAACGTCGTAACCACCGACGCCGTGCCCGCCACAACGAGCATCCCGATGCTGAGCATCGCCAGATAATCTCCGGGAGCGAGGTGTCGCAACCGCAGGTACCCCGTCGCAAAGTTTAGAAACGCCGTCACGACAAACGCGGCCACCATCCAGTTATTCTTCTCCCCCTCCATGATCTCTGACAGCGCGACTCGCCAGGACAGACTATATGACGATGAACGTTCGCTCAGAAACGTGGACCAGAACACGTACCCGGCGTTGAGCGCGCCTAGTATCACTGTCAATGTATGTGAGTAATTTCGTTCCAATCAACATTCAACGGAATTAACATACGCCATCTATGCACCAGAATTCGTCATCATTAACGCGACGGGGGCAACAAAATAAGCTTACCCGCATTCAGAAGTACTGCAGTTCATCTTCAACTTGGTGTTGGTATTCGGATGGGAGATGGTATACGCGATATGTGGAAAAGATGGGGGTATTGGATGTCAGTAGGGCGCCAGGGGCGCATATATGCCCTGGGTGCGCTCCTATCCCGATGCGCGTGTGATCCGTACTCTTCAGCGGCGGCCCCTGTCAGACGCGCGGATGATTCGCGGGCAGTTAATAATCCCCCTAAAATGCCTCCCTGCTTCAAGCTTTGCGATACGAACATTCCTGGGGACTACGACAACCCGTCATGCGCGCACCTTACGTCGCTGATCAGTGGATTCCAAAATAGTCGCTTCTATGCTCTAGGATAATATTGGCACAAGTCTCCAAAGCATTCAAGCAGCGCACTCACCTCCTTCAAATATTGATAGGTTTTCATCAGGAGCCGTCAGTTCAAGTCCGCACACAAGATCACAAGTAATTTCAGGTTTACACTGACATGAGCCTAGGCGCGTTTGACCGATAAATATCATACTACATGACGACAGCGTCCCAGATTGCAGGCCAAATGGAAGACGGAGAATGAGGATGCGTATGTGGGCAAATGAGGGTGTAAACGGTCGGGTCACTACTCATCATGGGCCACAGCCTCAGGACGTTGATATCCGCTGTATCGATAAAAATAGCACATCATCACCCAATGCAAAGATGTGGGGAGGGGAGTGCTCACCAGGTCCTAAACTTTTAACGAGACAATGCTCTCTCGCAAAATGAAGTTTGTCTCCTTCAAATCCTGATCCAAACATTGTACATTTGGCGTTTTCTCCCCGCGCGCGGACGCTTCCCATCTCGCAATGGCAGCTTCCATTTCTATAGCGTGATGCACGCGTATCGCCCCGACGAACGCAGCCGTGCCAGCGAGGAAGAGCACGCATGTACTTGCTGTGGACAGGAAGCTGTCGTCGTGATACCGTAAGAGAGACGTCGCGAGATTCAAAACGCCGGCTACGCCGAGGATGCTGGCGAGCCAATAGTTCGCTTCATAGTGGGGAATTCTCCAGAGGGCGACCATCCATAACAGGCTAGAGTGACATTGAGCGCGTGAGGCACGTAACGAACTGAGATAGAACCGACCTCGCGTTGATGATTCCTACAACGACTGTATGGATAGTCAGGATTCATGTCAATATTGCTTTAGCATCTTTCACGTACGCCAACTACAAAAGACAAACGTCAAGACGCGCATTGCATCTCACAAAAGCAAGGACTACACACCAATATTCAGGATTTTGTATGTGCATGGTTATGGAGAGCCCAGCAGGCGAGGCGCATCGACAAGAAAGTGGCGAGTGGAAGTCAAAAGGCAAGGTTCCACTGGCAAGCTAACATCCGCTCGACTCATGCTGTTTATATCCGATCAAGAGTAATTATTCCTGGACGAACCAAAATAGCTCAAACCTCCCGGCCTCAAATCGCCATCACCCCATCTATTTTTAGAGCTTTTTTTAATTTCCTCCAATACGCGTCAAGCAATTTGAGCATTCGACAGTCGACTTCGTTACTGAACATACAAGTACAATCGTAAAGACATGATTGGGTTGGAAGGTTCTTCTTGACAGTGACAGTAGACATCTCTATAGAGAACACGCAACAACGCTCTATCTGCACGTCAAAGAAAGCCTTCGCGAAGGCCGCAAAAGCCCAAAATTAGGAACCTATGCCACGCAGAAAGAGAGACCGCAGCGACTCACGGAAGCATTAAAATTACAATATGCCATGGATCAGGCCTTCGCCAGGATAATCATCTCCGAGTCGACTTCCGCCACGGATGAGCCTCGTTTTTCTTCCCATTGCTCGAGAACGCGTCTTAACTGAAGGGCTTGGTGAACCCTTGAGGCTGCGACGAACGCAGCGGTTCCGGCCAGGAAGAGCATGGCAGTGCTAAACTTGGCGACAAAACTGTGGCCGTGATATTGAAGAAACGCCATGCCGAGGTTGAGAACTCCAGATACCCCAAGAAGGCAGACGAGCCAATAGCTCGCTTCTTGGTGGGGAATTTTGGAGAGTGCGACCATCCACAATAAACTTGACATGGTATAAGTGCTTTTCGGGAGACCGTTTAATGCGAATGCGTACCAGCAGTTGACAACGCCAACAGCAACTGACCAGTGGGTCAGAAACAACCTGTCTTTAAGCAATGAGTTAACGTACGCCACCTATACAAGCAACTGTCAGTCAAATTTTCAAGCGAATTAGGGGGCTACGCACCAATATTCAGGACTCTCGACGTGCATTCTCGCTGATAGTTTGTTTCCTCAATATCGTAAACAAATCTGTAATTTGAGATAACCGACCGGGGCGTCACCCAGGCGGAGTTCAGCCAACAAGGTCATTGAAAGGTAGCTCGTATTTAAGACAGATCGGCTTTTGAATCTTCTCCACAAGTCGTGGCCAACGTTTCGCCCAGGTCGTGGATAGCACGTTCCTTCCGACTCGTAAGACGTCTTACCCCGTTGTGCGACCGTTATCTATGAAAGATAGAAGAGTGCAATAGAGGCCATTAAAACTGACATCATTGTACATAGGATACGCGCAGCCCAGGCTTCGAGCGGATGGCAATTGAATGCACTTGACAATTCCCGAAGGGTACTCCGTAAGGATTCGATGCTGTACCGATGAGGTCCAGCGCGTACTACTCAGCCGCCGGCGCCGCACGAACGTGTTTCGGTAGAGCGGAATTGATATGTTTTGATGGACTGCTGGATATGTCGAGGAGAGACTAACTAAACATCGGCGGGAGAAACGTGGGGTGGTGCCAAGACCACTGCCAAACTGGAGGAGTGAGGAAAGAAGGGCTGGAGAGGCGGAAATAACCTTGGCTTTGAGATTGGAGAGCTGGGCGATGGTACCCTCGAAAGTGAAAGACGCGTCCACTGTCCTCGTTCAATATTTTGGAGGCGAGCGAAGAGAGGCATTGACTTCGAGCTTCTCCAGTCCACTGTCCGTCAACCTTGGTGACTTCCGTCGTAGAGCCGGAAGTCGCCTGTGTATTGCCAAAAGGCCCTATGAAGCAGATACTGAGGATCTCGAATTTTTGAGCATCTTAAATCGTCCAGGTGATCATCGTGGAGAACAAGGGGAAAACGCGCGGCACGTGCACACTTGTTTTGCCAAATAACGTCACGCACGCCCACTAGTCTTTCCAAATTCCTGACGTCCAGAGTAGGCCTGTAAGTATGCAAATAAATCACTATGGAATCGTGATTGTGATGTGATTAAATTGCGCCACATATAATGGTACTTGCGACGGATATATACTACACCCAATTCTCGCGATCCAGCCACGGACCTTGCCATAGAAGCCACGCACTACGAGTCGGCTTGAGTATTCTTAGGCCACCCTTTTCCAAATCGTTCAGACAAAGATCTCTCAGCTCCGCCATGTACGTCTTGTTATCGCTATCGAACCGAAATTCCTTCAACAATGGCGCTTTCCACACCTTGGCCCACTCTGTATTCCTCCGTGAGTTCACCATGCCGAATATCGCATCCCTCGCTTGGGGGGTCAGAACGACAGTCTCTGATTCCGGTAGCGAGAGATCCAACGCCTCCAAGTTGGGAACTAACCCAACCGACGTCTCGCTGCGCGTGAAACGGGTGAACATCTCGACGACGAGTTCCTGCGCATCAATGGGGTGTATAGACAATCCCACACTTTTGATGGTAGATGCCAACGAGGGAAACACGTCCGTGAGTAGGCGCTTGTCTGTGGTGATGCTGAGGTCATAGATATGGAGGTTTCGGAGCTTGCACTTTGAGCGATGCAGAAACGCCATGAGATAATCTGTATGTGCAGCGGCTATGGGCGAGTCCAGCATCGGCGTGAGATCCTCGTCGTCTATCGTCAGCTCTAAAAGTTGTGGCATGTCGAGGTTTTCTAGCGACACCGCCGGAGTGCGCAAGTTCTGGATATTCTGATGCGTGATGGGCGGTAAGGAAAGATGGATGGGGTCGAGGTCAATCATGTTGAGCTCGACGAGCTGGTCACGCTCGAGGATAGATTCTAGACCGTCCGAGTGAAAGTGGATAGCGGAATAATGAGTGACATTGGGATGCATCGAGATTCCGCTCCCTGGACAGACGAGTAGACAGACGCGTCTCAGAAACGGCGAATCCAAGAACCATGTGCGATGTGTATTTTTGGGCCCGTGGCCTAACAGAACTACAAGGGTAGCCTGCATTGGATCCAATTGAAGATTACTCTCTGAAAGCGGAGAAACATCGCATTCCAGAGAGACTTCTTCTAGCAGCGGAAGAGCGCCGCGTCCTATCTCTGAGAATATGGTTTCCACCCGTATCTTGGGCATCCGCATATCCAGAAATCGCCATCTCCTCGAATGCTTTGATATTAAGCGCCGGATGCTTAGATCATATGTCGTATCCGAGCCTGATAGCAAAACCGCAACATTAAGAGGCAGTGACCCGGAAAGATGTAGATGTCGCTCCAACGTGGACACTGCATGCTTCCCGAATGGCGGTTGGATGACCACAGTAGACCACATCGAGGGGCATGTTAAGACGATGTGTCTCCAGAAGGAGCATGCATGTGACAGCACCCAGCGTATTCCGCGGGCATCGCAGCTTGTGTGTGTCGCATCCTCGTTCGGATCTGGCATGCAAAATAGAAATATCTCCAATAGGACATCGGGAGGAAGACGCCCGATTGGCGCCAAAGCAGCCTTGTGCATCTCGAGTTGCCTTTGAATGGTATGTCGAGAGTCATTGTCGACGGTAGTGGCAGCAGCAGACAAGGCAAGATTGTCTAGGTCATGTAGTTGACTTTTTAGATCCGTAATATTGGATGATATCCAGGGGACGTCAGAACTGAGTAGAGGACGTGTATGGCGAAGAATGCTGGTGACTGTATCCAGAGAAGTCATCCTATAAAATACGCCTCAAAAATGGGTCTTTACAGCAACAAGAGATTGATTATACCTAGTAATTGCAATGAGATGAGGTCGCCGCGAATTCTTTGTTAATGAGGATCACTACAATGTATCAGATTTATGAATATCTCAAGACAGTTCATATACAGACCTATACGAGCAGAATCGAAATGGTCGTCGAGTTTAGACGCGTGCGTGACGGTATGTGTCACTTTCTTCAAACACAAGCGTCCACGTGCTCTCCTGGCTGGCCTTCCCCCACTTCCACCGCGTTCCCCCACTTCCACGATGAAATCCAAGAAATTACAGTTACTATACGCGATAATTCTGCCTAGACCGTCTTTTGAGATACCACCATCGTATACGGACCCGATATACAGGATCGACGATGCTGGAGCAGGAAGGGACAGCGTGGCGTCGTGGAACTCGGTCGCGTCCCTTCGGTCGACGAGCACGCCCGTGCGGCAGAGGACGGTAGAGGTGCGTTGCCTTGTAGGGCGAGAATAATATCGCTAATGCTGGACAGGTCGATGAGTTTGGTGTCGTATGTTGTGTTCTGCTCATCGTTGCATGATTTGAGCGTTATTTAGATATCGCCTTTACCAAGGAGACACAGATCGGACTCTGTGAGTGATCAAAACCAAAACTAAGCTGCTATTGACCAGAACTAGACCGCGTCTGAGGTATGTAACAACAGTTCGCCGCCTACAAGGATCTTGACGATTTTAGACTTCGTATGGTGAAGAGATCAACCGGCAAAATAACGTATATCATCCCTTACTTTCTTGGCTAAATCTGAAGCCATCCCGTAGTCCTTCAACTTGAGCAGACCCACTTCCTCGGTCAGTCTCTTGTCCCGCATCTTTCATCGGTCTCACAAACAATTTTCCAGATCTGCCTCCGCCGCAAGTTCAGCTCTAAGGAGCTACTACCATCCCCTAGCAAACGACGAGAAATTCTATCCCTACCTCAAATCGGACGACCCAAATCTGTAGAGGGGAACAAAGCTTCCGCGAAAACTATGGTCTGCCATTGACAATATCAAATTCTCCAAAGAAGCAACTAATCGTGTTTCCCAGCCCTCTCGCCACCGCTCCCAGTCGCTCTCTAGATCTGTCTCTTGCTCTTTCGAAATCGACTTGTCTCCCATCATCGAAGATGCCAAGATGTTCCCTGACTGGAAGGTTCTATATCCGCAAGACGATCTCCCTCAACAAGTCAACGGAGTCGCTTCTAGTACAAACGCTACCTGTCCAAGCCGTAGCTCTCGTGAAACTACCTCTCGAATTCCATCTGTTGTTCTGACCTTCCCGACACCTGAGTTAGGCACTGTGGAGTGGACTCCTGGGGCAGAAGAAGGCGCGGCCATGCACGAAACGATTGTCCCGCAGTTTTCACTTCCCTCTGACGAAACAGCATGCTTACACGAGTCCGAGACTGGTCCTGTTCGAGTGAAGGAGAGGAAGCCTTGTCGAAGGTGTACGCGATCTGGAAGCCCGTGTGCATGTGAGGCGAGTCTTGAAATGGAAGATTCGGTCGTGCACGAGCAGGCGATGAAAACAACTGGTTCGAAAAGGTTCTGGACAACTGTTCGAGTACGACTTTCGAGGAGCAGGAGGCGGCTGGCGAGCATGTTCTGAATTACCACTTGTATACATGGCTATTGTAGCGAAGCCCCAACGCGATACCTTTCTTTGAATGTGCCCCCGATTTACATGCATGCATAATTGTAAATCTGTCGGATAACGATGCACCAGGAGTGTGATGCGAACACAATTGTCCCCATCAAGGAGGTAAGAAAGTAAAATAGGACTCGAGGCACTGGATCCGGATAAGACTTGCATCAAGAAATGTTAGTTGTCTACAGAACAGATTCAATACAATACAATACCATACAAGTGCTCTACATTTCAATCAGTCTACTTTGTTCAACCCAAGATTGCCTCTCTGTAGCCTCAGCGTGTACCCCTCTAAAGCGTCGGATACGAAGTTATCAATATGGTTGATCTCCTCCGTCCTCATCAACTTCCGAATTGCCATCCCTTTCAAAATCTTCCTCGACTTGATCGCATCGGCGCTCTCCCCTTCAACTTTAGTCAAGTCGCCGCCATACTTGGCCATCAATTCTGCACGCTCTTCAGGTAAGGAAGGCTCGTATGCATGCTCAGAGAGGAACTCGATGGTCTTGTTCAGATTGTCGCCTGCCATTTTCTTGCCAGTTTCAGTGTTCCCTTGTATAACTGCACATAACGTTGTGAGTACACAAACTGAATTCAACAGATGAAAACTGCGTACTGGGACGGAAGAAATCGAAAGCACGGTCAAAGTTGTCTTCTTTCTCTGTCGAGAGCACCGGCTCGTTTTGATGACGAATCTGCTGGTAGGCACTGAGAACGACGAGTAGAAATCTGAGGAAGATCAGAGTCTGTCTTTCATCGAGAGATACAGACCGCTGACCGTGTAAAAGACGTGTGAATCTTGGCAGTATGATATCTCGTAGCATCTTCTTCAGAACATTCCCCACGGATGACAGAGCAGATGGTAGCTGAAGCGGCAAGACCGCCTGCTAAAGCCAAATGCACACCAGACGAGAAGTACGGATCGATGAATGCTAGACGGTCGCTCAGATGGGTCTACCGAAGGCATAGCTCAAGCACTTACATGCAGCATCTCCAACTAGTCGATATCCGGGGCCCGCATATGACGGGGCTGAGTAACTGTAGTCACTGGCGGCACTGACCAATGGCGCATCGGGTTTTTTGATGAGCTGGGCGTCTCCCATAAGCTTTAGAACGTTAGGGGCGCGCTGTAGCTCGCGCTGGTAGTGAGCCAAGGCCGACGTGTCCTCCCAGTGTTCCTTGGCAGCTGCCTTCTTCGCGTTGGATTTCTCTTGGTTTAGAACAATACCGATAGACGTCGTGCCGTCGTGTAGTGGGATAAACCACGCCCATCCCGACTCATCTATCCAGAGATGAGCTCATACGTCAAGTTTCATCGTATAATGTCATACCGGTTAGTGCTTCAAAGAATGGAGAGTTCTCTCGCGATGTGCCTGGAAGATACTTTCCAGTACCACTCCAGTAACCCCATGAAGCAACGTTCTTCAGCGTGTCGTTGAACTCGCGGTTCTTCAGATATCTTGTGGAGATGATACCGGCGCGACCGCTGGCATCGATGATGTAGTCGAAAGAGATCTTGCCGGTTGAACCGTCCTTGCCTTTCCACTGAGCAGAAACAGGACGCGCGCCCGAGAACTCTAATTCAGTGACCTTAATCTCTTCGAAAACTTTTGCCCCGACACGAGCGGCGTAGCGAAGCATCATTTCGTCAGCTTGTGACCGAACCTTCGACAGTCAATTGAGCCGTCGCCGTTTTCCATCAGATAGAAGGCTTACGGTGTTCCACGAGTAGTTGTTGGGATCGTGGGAGACGAAGTCGGTAACTGCATAGACATGAGCAGGCGCATGTAGGGGAAGAATTGTACGAACAGCCTTCTCGTTTGTAGCGATTGAGTTTGAAGCCTGCACCGGGCTACAGATACTTTCTTTAGCACGACGTAAGATGCCGAAGATAACACATCTGTTACCTTCTTCTGGAATCCAAAAGCCTCAAACTCATCTTCTAGGTCGATGAAACGAAGGAAATGCCTTAGAGACGCGAGTTGGCTCTCCCCGACGTGATACCTAACAAATGTTAATGATATCAAACCGCCTTTGACAGTGATCCTTACCGAGGGAACTTGTCTGCTTCGAGAAGAACAACATCTACGTTCTCCCTAGCGAGAACTGAGGCTGCATACGATCCACCAGGTCCTCCGCCCACAACTATCTCCGTCTTAGCGCTATTATAAAGCACTCCAGAAAACCACGAACCTAAAACCTTTGTACTTTCTGGCTATGATGCTGGTCAAGCGAAGAACTGCGGGAAAACTGCAAAGACTCACAATGGGCGACATGAGAAATCTACGAATTGGCGAGACAAAGGAAGATGGGCCTGGGATATCAGATCTTATATATAAGACGTCTCGCAAAGCTTGCTCCCAGTAGGGTTCAAGTCATGCGCAAAGCAATCATGCCGTAGAATGATGCACTTTTTCATCAGAGTCCTTTCTGATTCAGGCCGCCCACATGTGGTGTGTGCCGGGATCCCACACTGAAATTCAAAGACAGCCTTAGATCCTGCCTCCACGCATCAACATGCACCAGTGGGATTGTACGAGTTCATCACATCAGACACATGTATTTGGTCTTGGAGGAGGCATGCCGAGATGGTGATGGTTTAACAGCGGTACGCCGTGTCGCAAACGAGATCTAGGCGTCCAAGTTACGAGCAGCGGAAGGTCTTATTGGGACTCAGAGTAAGAATCGAAAGCTTCTTGAAGGTCATGGTGGTGAAGAAGGAAGCCCCCGCTTTCGGCATATTAATCAACATTTTTGACGACCCTGAACCTGAACACAAACTCTTCGCCAACTTCGACGAGAGGAGATTGACACGCTGTTCCGATCTCGTTCTGTTCGAAATCAAAGATGTCTGATAAACAACTGATAGAAAAGCTGCACTTGATATTGACTCAAGTGGATCAGAATCATCGTGCTCTGCTGCTTCATTGATATCGGAATCCCAGTCCCATTCTTGGTCGAGCAGATGACCGCCGGGAAACCGATGGGATTAAAGACGTTATCTGGACCTGTTCCCACAAATATCCGCTCTCCCAGGAGTCACACCTTTTACAGTGACTATGGCCGACCAAACACTTCCCCCCTTCCCCGACGATGTCCCTACTGTTAGTCTAACCGTCGTCGACTACGGTCTTCTAAAGAGCGGCGATAAGAACGAGATCAACACTTTATGGGATGCCGCCACCAAGCAAGGTTTCTGGTAGTAAGTCCTGGTCTGTCTCCAGTGCCATGAATGATATTTACGGTATCATCGATAGCATGAAGAACCACGGCGCAGAACATGTCATCGAGCCCATGTTCGAGCTCGGTAGAGAAACAATGCGTCTTCCCTACGATGACAAGATGAAATTCTGGCAAGGAAATTCGGGTGGTTCCTTCGGGTTCGTATTGAGCTTACTCGTCATACAAAAGCTCAAGCTTTTACGCGTAGGTACAAAGCCCTCGGCGCTACGACCGTGACTTGAAGGGCTCGAAAGACAACTGCGAGATGATCAACATATCAAAGGACGACACCCTCAGCTATCCCGACGTCGCGCATGTGCGTACCCCGAGCCTGTCAATGCACATATGGAAAGTGCAGTCAAGCCATTCGTTACTGCTTGCATGGAAGCCAACAACACCATTCTCGGCATTTTCAACGACAAGCTTGGGCTCCCTTCCGGCACGCTCGAACGCTTCCATTCTTCTGAAGAACACAGCGTTTCCGAGGCCCGACTTATCAAAGTACCGCCATCGAAAGACACCGAGAGCATAGCAGTGGGCAGTCATACCGACTTTGGTTCCTTGGTAGGCTTGTAACCCTGTCAGGAGTCCCACTGATTCTGACACTTTCCAGTCATTCCTGGCAAATAAGCTGGGCGGGCTACAAGTCTTGCTACCCGGCGAAGAACACTGGAAATACGTGAAGGCACGTTCCTCATGGCATGTTTCTGCCCCAGCTGACTGTCTTCTAGCCTTTACCGGGACACGTTATCTGTAACGTGGGTGATGCGCTGAACCTCCTTAGCGGCGGAATTCTCCAATCAAGTACACACCGGGTACTTCCACCTCCAAAGGAACAGTCGAAGTACGAACGATGGTCTTTGGTGTTCTTCACTCGCCCAGGGAATTCAGTGTCTCTCAAGGCCCTCTCTGATCACAGTTCCATCATCGCCGCCAGTCCTGGTAGAGACCTCGATAGCGGGGCTACAGCATTAGATTGGTTCATGAGGCGGCAGTCAAAATGGAGAGTGAGCAACCAGAAGGTGAGATTGCCTAATGCTCCATTGGGCGCCAGACTTACCTCTTCTGTTCGTAGACCGTCGATGACTATCTTGCGAGTCGGGGCACCGAGCATACCAAGATTGCGGTCTGATTGATCTTCGAACGCACCTAAACAGTAGCAGAGCAGTGCATACAAATGTAGAAAGTACAATGAGATCAATGTTAAGCAAGCATCCGGAAAGGATCGGCTCCGCCGTTCTCCAGCGTCGCAAGGACAGCTTGCCGTACAAGATTGAGATAGGTCGGCAGCCTGTCACCGAAATCGTCATATAAACGATAGCGTGAATCAGCGATAGTGTTCGTCAATTCAAGGAGGGCCGGAAGAGCTCTGCAGAAAGAGATCAGTAAGTCTTGCAAGGCAGGTTATGAGAGACCATACTCTTGCACGAATGCTCTCGACGCATATAGGAGAGCATGTAGGCGGATTACCACCTCAGGTATGTAAATTTTGCGTATGCGGGCCATGTCCAAACCAACTTCTTCTACAAGCCCTGTCAGCAAGAGAATAACAGAGGATTTGGTAGCGCCTACGTTTGACTTCACCCTCAGGTATCATCCAATCAGACGTGAGAAGCTTGAGAGCCACCGTCCGCGTATCTGCAAGAACTTCCTGTTGAGATTGTCAGTACGTTCCAAAAACATCGGATGATCAGTACCTACATGGTACACAGATATGGCTTCTTTCGCATGAGGTTGCAATTTTGACAGTTCTGTGGTTGCGGTGTCGAGGAGCTGCCACAAGGAGAAGAATTGACGGTAGTGAAGATGCTCCGTGTCAGCCATCCGCACAAGGTCCAGCGGAAGAACCGCCAACAGAGTTTGACCATGTGAAGGCAGGCCCATCGCTGCGGAGTATAAGTAGAGTATTGCGAATGAGACGAGAACAACGTACCTAGGAAGTAACGGAAAATGACATTAGCCTGTTCTAGTGCGCTCTCATACGTCGCTTCGTTAAATGTTGTCCATTCGATAGAGCGCAAAAGAAGCGTCTGAGCATCTGTTGGAGGTTGTGGAAGTCCGAACGTCGGAAGCTCCCCGCTGGGTGTAGGTAACATTTCGAAAGCTTGTACCAGTGTCTGCTCTGCCGCAGACAGCGCCACACGATCAACATCTAGACCGTGCTGTCGCGCTTGGTTCAAAGCGCCTCTGCGATCCGCCAGATTGGACTGTATACCTGAGTGGACGAGGAATGCGGCATAACGAGTGATCGCATTGTCGCCTAATGCGGCAGCATAGAGCGCAATAAGCTCGTTATGGCCTGTCGACTCGAGTACTGATAAATATGCTTCCAAGATGACCTGTACAGAGTCCGGGGGTACGGGTAAGGATATCATCTTGTAGTAGAGGGCTAGATGGGTGAAGAAGCGGATGTAAGGGGGGAGTACTTCTTGAGGGTACAAGCCGCGTGTGAGACCTAGAGCAAAGGTATCGAAGACGGACGCCGTTTGGTCGAGCATGACACGGATCTGTGTATGATGGAAAGGATGATCGGACTTTGGGCCCTCTTCGACGCGTATGTTTTCAAGCCCTTGCAATGCAGTCTGTTGTTCAGCAGTCCATTCGTCGTCTTCTGCATCCTGCTCCTCCTCCGTGAGCCACGGTACAGGACGATCAATGGTCCCTTCCCAGAATGACGGGATCTTTGCCAGCTCCATAGATATTTTTTCTTCGCAAGTGACACTTAAGGCGGCCCAAAGGTGGTCATGGAATGTACGACACGCACTGCGTAGAATGTTGGATGTTTGGTTGGAGGGCGCGAGAGCAGCGAAAAGTATTCGATCGTGGTTGGGCAGGGACTGATTCAACGCTGCTCGAATACAGGAAGATTTCCAGAGATTGCGTTTACGCGTTCCGCGCCATGGTAGCATGTCGTCCTCACCGTCGGCGTCAGCCTTGTCGGTTTCTTCCGTCGACAATGTTTGCCAACTGAAGATTTTGGAGCCGCGTATGGAGGCTGCGCGCCACGGCTGCTGCGTCCTGTGACAGAGATGGTATGCGTCCTCGAACTTTCCAGCACGAATAAAGGTATATAGGCATTGGCAGAAATGTTTTTCGAATTCCTGAAAACATATGAATAACGAGTTTATGTGCTTGTGGATACTTACCATATCCTCAGGTGCTAGCTGCCCCCTGGTCACCGCGTCTGGGTCCATCTCTTTGACCAGACCTGTCCGAGCCTCTCCCGCGGAACGCGCTGCTTGGTTGATGCGGTGTTTCGTGAAGTTCCAATACGACGTGGTAGCCTCAGGATACGTCGGATCCGGTGCTGATTCCTGGAGCCACTCGCGTAAAACGATGAGCTCGTTGAGGAAAGGCGACGCATTTATTATGCTCTGTGATAGTGTCGATGGTGGCGTGTATGGGTGCAATGAACGAGCTCTCGTGGTTGCTGCTGGTAGAGTTTTTCTCGCAGGTATCACCGCCTGCAGCAGCGACCACGTATTCGCCTCCATGGTGTACAACAGCTGCTCGTCAGCATCGTCTGCGTCCTCTTTCGACTGGAGGCATATTTCCTTCAATTTGGGAGCAAAGCCAGAATATGGATCCAGGACGTCCTCCAGCTCTGGTTCGTTTTGGAAACACAGGAAAGCATCCGCGTAATCTTTGTAGGTCGTCATCGTCGCCGACAGCGAGGACTCGGAGGAGGGGAAAGACAACTAGGTCGGTGACGGGTACGGTCACATCACGAACGCGTCTTTCTTCTGAACCCCCATGTTGACACCGAAGCAGCACCGGTAAATGCACGGCCTGTCATCCACCTCCACCCAACCTGCGACCTCATGACATCCGACTACTGGCACTGAGCGACTGGATCTGAGACTGTGGAATTATCTGGACATTGGTCCCCCCGCCTTCAAGAACTTCCTTCCTTCCTTTATCACGCATTTCACACATATCGTACATTAACACCCACCTCAGACTTCTGGAAATGCTGACAGACATCACCAACGGTCTTCTCACCGCGCCTGCTTGTCAAGAGCACCGTGTGCGAGGACGTCTGCTCAACTCTTTAAGCTCATTTTGGCGGCGAAGCGAAGGATATTGAAAAGCCAGATGACACGAGGAGAGTACTCGCCAACGTCCAGATCCCGTCTTTTTCTTCTTCTCTGGGACCACCTCAAAACCAGTCTCAACACAATCTCTACATCCTCATTGTTCAATATCAAGTACACAGATGATGGATTGAGGTGAATAACCTGATAGCTTCTCTGCAATCTGACTCATTAGTGCTTTACAGGCACCCTCACACTCGAGAGCCATTTGCGGCCACTGGTAGATGACTGGAAAACATGTCACTATCGGGGCAATATTGCGGTCGTATGGTGTACAACTAGTTTTTTTTCGGGGGAGTGTTCCTCTGCAACTTCCATGGTTGCCTGCCTCAAGATGATCTTAATGATGGATTGGGCTCAAAAATGCGTTGGGCTGTGACCTGGCATACATTTTCAACTTCCAACCTACTGAATTGATGGTACGTTTTGTGGGTCCTCTCTGCAGCTGAATATGAACAGTCGTCAAGTTTAGGACCTAGTATCTATCGAAAGACTCACCCCACTTTGGCCAAAGGACAATGTATCATCAACATGCGCTCAATCGAAACATTGACTACTCTATCCTTTGTAACGGGCCCGGAACACAACGGCTGCGGCGATCGGAGTGGGTACATCTGAACGTCGGCTGCATCTCTTGCTTCCGCAACACCCGAACTTGACAATGACATGTCCTGATTCTTGCGATACGACCTTCGGATACGATTTCCGCCAAGTCGCCTTTTCGTCTGTGATTCAATGGAATCGTTGGCCAAAATTAAACCAGTGATCTCCGGGCGCCACACACGCAGCGACAACTATGTACGTACTACAACAACTTTAGATCCGCAAAGTCGTATTATTCTGAATCTTCATCTTGATTTGCGACATAATCTTGGGGAGGTAGCTGCGTACCACTGCCCGAAGTTCCTCGTATATCTGAACGTCCCCCACGGCTAGCATTCATCATCGTGCATCCTTCTCATGATATTCGGATGTTGAGGTTGTTTTCGCTTGCCAGGAATGCCAAGCAGATGGGAGATCGACCACCCTCCACATCCGCTGCTTGAGTCCTCGGTCTGGATGGCCTGAGACTTCAAGCTTCAATAATGGTATGACTGAGGTCGGCCAAAGTGGGGTGAGTGTTTTCAGACTTACTTCAGGCATACGCGTACCAAAATTCTTCAGAACTAACCCTCTTTTCTTAGGGTAATGATTGTCGGCGCGTAAATTTAGATGAATCCCGAGCGTTCTTGAACGCTCGAGCTCAAGTTTAACACTGGCAGTGACAAGTACCTGTGATCGCACCCAGATCGGTTCAACGATACACCTGATTTTCTCAGTCACTCATTCTCCACGCCCCGCGAACTATCTCGAATCTTCCATCGATATGATTCATCTATTCCGAACGTGAAATGATGCTATCTTTCGGTCGCTTGCACGCTGTCAGCATGGCGATGTAAGAAATTCCGTCACACGCCGAATGACTCAGGGCAAGTACGTGGCGTTTGTCCCTTCGCCGCAGTCATAAAGGAGGTCTCCGCTAGGGCTGCGGTTTGCTACGGATGGCCTACTTTAAAACGCGACACTCCCAACCCTCCACATCATTCGAACCTCACGCCATGATTGCTCTCGACATCGCCTCGCCCATCTACACCTCCAATGGTCGCCAGCACCCATTCATCGAAACACCTGACCAGCGCGTCGCGCGCGCGGAGTTCGTGAAGCAGATTGATGGCAACAAGCGCGTAGCCGCGTGGGTTAATGGGCAGAGGCAGCAGAACATCAGTTTATGGGTGACAACTCCTTTGGAGACCAAGCCTGTCTCGCACTATCCGCGGCACCATCGCGAGCCGCAGATCCACCAGCCCCACCTCTTCTCCATCCCAGAAGATCCCATTTCCAACTCCTACTGCTACACCGTGCCATACATCCACCCCGACGACGAGGAACCCTTCATATTCTACTCGACGCCAGCGCCCAAGACCGTATACGGCGTGGAGCCCGAGATCATCTATTCCACCCCGCGTACACCTCCCGCTGTGATTCCGAAAGCGAAACCGCGTCGGGCGCGGCGCACGCGGCACCGTCGGCAACTGTCAGACCATTCCTCAGGTCTGGATGTCATTCCTGAGGAGGCCGCAGTGGAGGGTTAAGCGCCATGCCAACCCTTCACCTCCTTCAAACCTTGGCCATGCCCGCCGAAACAATCAATGCGTCTTGAGCTTTGCTCGGCTACTCCCTTCAGGCCGCTCCTGCAAATCAATCCCTCGCTCGATGCGAGGATATAGATATACCGGGGAGCTAATACTATCACTTTTCATACCCATTACTACTCAAAGATATCCAGTTACTTGTAGATAGTTGTTAATAGAATCAGTAATGGGCTGTCGCGTAAATCGACATTGTATTTCACTGCGCGAAGTTGCTACAAATGCAACATGTGAATGCGCCAGTGATTAATTCATGAAGACGTCAATTGATAAGCATACATTGGCAGGTCGTGACAACCATGGATTGAGCTCAAACCTACGGCCTGCAGTAAATGAAGCTGAGGGAAGACAAGCCGTTGCCCCAAGTTCCAGAATTTTCAGCAGGTCAGGACCGACCTCGTAGCAAGTCACCATGACCTGGAATAATCCTCCTGAGTTGGACGTTTATGCCTTCAACGGTACGAGTTGCAAGGTAAGATATTGACGAGACGCCAGGGACATGTCTAGTGAAACGGGTTTTTTTGCGTTACTGTAGCTGTTTCACAGCGAGGCCGAACAAAACGCGGAGTAGATAGCTGAACGATAGCTAGCGCTTTAACGCCCTTCACGCGCCGCGTCACGTTCGCGGTTGTAGATCCAGATCTAGAACTACGATCAGCAGCATCCCAGTGTTCCAAATTCCATCGTCTCAGCAAATTCAATCTTTATTGAATTCGCGCTTTGTGGTCTTCGGAAATCCTACGCTCGTTGGTGAGCCGCGGAAACAACAGAATATACGCGTACTTTCGGATTGACGGCCGTTTCTTGGTTGAAATGGTCGAGGGGTTCATGTCGTTTCTTCTGCCAGGTTTACCCAGAAGTCCACGACCGCCGGGAGAAGGTGTGGGGACGCAAAAAGAAGGTCTACGATTCTGACTACGAAGAACATGATATTCGGCTGGACAGACTGTGTCTGCTAAGGATATGGCAGATGCGACTAGAAACACCAGGTGTGTGTACATCATCATGTCGCCGCCGTCGGGTCTGCTCGAGCGATACAGAGTTGAACTCGTTTAACCCCGTAGGGTAATTCTCACATTTGAAAGCCCGAAGTCGTCTTCAATTAGGCACAAGATAGGTCACGCCTTGGTCCCCCCAGTGGCAATACGGTACCTAAAGATCCTAGACGCCTCACGTCTTTATAGTTCATCTGACATCATTTTGTAGACCCATGAAGCCTCGGATACCATACACTAACAGATCCACGTTGAACCATAGTGTCCACTCTACCTGATCTACTATCATAGGGACCCACACCGCTTTCCTAGTCTCTTCCGGCAAGCAACTGCTCTCAGATTCGTCCAACGTGCTCGTTTGCGTCTTCTACATCTCCGCGAAGTACCAGCCGCATGCATGTATTCTTTCGCGCCAATCAGTTCTAGGTCGGTCGCCTCACCTTTAGTTCTGATAGCAGGATTCAATCTCATTCCAAGGCCCCATTGGCCTGAATGTTCTATGCTGCGTTTCGTCTTCAAAGTCAGTCTAATATCATCTAGCTCTTCTCTCCCTCTCACAAGATATACTAGCGATCAGCCGAGGCAAAATGAGTCTGCTACGCCGCCCGAAAATAGTACTGAATACCGTTCACTGGGCATCTATTAGACGGAATTTCGTGCGGAGTCATACGTCAATGATCTTCTCTCCCTTCCTCGCCCATGTCTCTTTTAGAGTGAGGCGACAGTTAGTAGCGCGCTGTTTCGTTGAACCTTTCCTCGGTCTCTCTTTCGTGCACTAGTCAGGTACGCGCCATTGGTTCATTTATTATATGAACACTCTAAATCACCATTTTAGTTTATTCAGTTCTCCTTCACGCTTCCACGAGTGCGACGCGTCTCCTTTCAGCGGCCGCGGCTGATAGGGTCCGGGACAATCATTCAAAATGATCGATCACCAGACCCTGCTTTTCTTTCATGGACCATCGCAATCGTCGGGCTCGCCCCCGTCACAGCGACTCTTCGTACGGGTCGTCGTCGCGCCCAGTCCATGCTGGCGTCAAGCGGCGCCACTCCGACAACTTCCAGCATCAGCGCAAGCGGCAACGACGAGATCCCGGTGCCAATGTGCCAGCACCCATTCCTTTCAACATCCAGCGGGCCCAAGAGGATCCCCTTCCTGGCGCAGTCATCGCCCTTCGTGGCTTTGACGATGAAGAGCCGGCCCCAACTAATGTAGGGGTCCAAGAGGCACTCGAACAGGCCTTGGAGACGGTCAGAGACCACAGGGGACGCGTTATCAACTTTGAAGTATCCGTCCGAGTACGTCCTTTTGCCACTTTCTTATGCATTCATTGACTTTATCTCAGACAAATCCACCAGCTGTGGCCTACGTAACGCTGCCGTATTCCTATATTGCCGATCATCTCGTTGACGAGGATATCATATACGGTGACAGATACTTGCGCATGTCGCGGGACAAGAAGGAGCCAAATCCCATGGTCCTCGACTTTTTGCGCCGCGAAGATTACGTCCCTGTCGCCCAGAGCAAAGAGAGAGAGGCTCTAGCACGCGAGCTGGCAGGCAAACTTGCCGTGTCTGAGATCTCATTCGGCGTCTGGTCCCGTATCCACATGTTCTCCCCAGAGCACGCCGTGCGGGACCCTGCCCTTCGGATATCGTACAACAGTGAACGCCGTGTTGTCATCGTCGAACGCCCAGGACAATACATCTCGCCAGAGACCCATCAACGCGTTCATTCTCGTGCCCTTGTAATCATACCGGTTGGCGATATAGAGAAGGTGTTGGCGTCCGGCAGGAGTCTCCTCATACGCATGACTTGTCCCGTCTTCTACGAATACGTCCACGACACACACATTCGAAGCATGTGTTTTGACACGGCCCACCAGGACATCGCGCCGTTCACTAGTTCCGTGATCCTCATTCAGTTCCCAGATGCTCTTATCTACGAGAAATTCTGCGCACGGATGTCCAAGACATCGCATTTCCCCAATATTCATCCGCGGTACTTCGAAGTCAGGGAACAGCGCGTCTTTGACAAACGACACCTCAAGTCTTTACAGTCCTGGTATAGGATTATTCCGCTTTGCATTGCCCTACAATGTGAACAGGCAATTCATGGCGGTATTATTTCGCCTCTCGATCTGCAGGTGTTGCGAGAAAGTATCACAACAGCTTGGCATGAGTCTGGTGCATCTGTTGTTGCTGCGGCGCTACAAGATGTAATCATCTCCCTTGGCGAGCAGGACTCGATGGTGCGGCGCGCTAGCGTGGAGCTCCTAGAGCAAATGTTCAAGGAGGGTACGGCCAAAGCAATTCAGGCGCGCAAGAACATGCGCGCCCTGCCAGACCAGGACAACTTCATGTGTCATCAAATATATGTGACGCCGACGAGCTATACACTCGAGGGTCCTTATCCTGACCGCTCGAATCGGGTCTTGCGCCTATATCCCAACTTCCATGACCATTTCTTGCGCGTTTCCTTTACTGTACGTTTACCGATCACCTCGCACGCTGCTCGAGCTAATTTATCTCATAGGAGGAGGGTGGTCAATGTAGAAGACTCACTAAACCATTTAAATCCGAATTCGACTATGACGACTTCATTCGTACCAAAATTGGCGGCACCTTGAATAATGGCTTCTTTCTCGCTGGACGACACTGGGAGTGGCTCGGTTATTCTCAGAGCGCTCTCAAGGACCGTCAGATGATATTCATGACGCCCTTTGTCGAAGAGGATAGGGATAATCGCTTCGTTGATTCGAATACTATCAGAACAGATATTGGTGTCTTTACAAATGTCATCAAGCAACCTGCGAAGTATGGCGCTCGTATTGCTCAGGTACACTTCTTGGGAATTGTGTTCTTTCTGCCTTGTTCAATCTATACGTCCAGGCATTCTCCGCTACTACTGCTAGCATTATGATTGACGACCGCGAGATCGACAAAATGGATGATATTATCAACCCCGCGAACGGCAATTGCTTTACCGACGGTGCGGGAGACATGTCTATCGAAATGGCTGAAGCAGTCTGGGCCAAGATTAATCGGAGGCGTCTTCATGATCCTCAACCTCCAAGTGCATTCCAGGCTAGGTTTATAATCTGTATTTTGCGTAGCCGTCCGACACAAGCTGACTGGCATGCTGTTAGATTTGCGGGATGTAAAGGCGTCTGGATGGTCAATCCCACACTTAACTTCACACCAAGCCAGGAAAAGTTTTCTTCAGACTCGAGAACATTTGATGTTGCTAGTACGTTTTGGTTGTCATCGCCTTTCTTTCAGTTCATGACTGTTATTGCAGATCACTCTGAGAAACCGGGGATCACGTTTCTGAATCGCCCGTTGGTCAAGCTTCTGGAAGATTTAGGCATCTCAAAGGAAACATTTCTGAGGATCCAGAACAAGGCGGTGCACCAGGCTGAACTGGCCCAAACGTCGTATGAGCAAGCGGCCATTCATTTCGCCAAGAATAATTTGGGCATGTCTTTCCGATTGCCTAGACTGTTTGATAACCTCAATACGATGCTCGGGATTGACTTCGATTCCTCTCCTCACGGACACATTGATTTTTATAAGAGTGTCGCTATGTTGGGGATCACGTCTGTGCTCAGGTTAGTCATAGCCTGCTATCTAGAAGATGCGGGATTAATACGGTTTGTCAGGGATATAAAGTATCGCGCTCGCATACAGGTTGCGGGTCCCACCCTTATTGGTGTATGCGATACGTGGGGAATTCTCGAACCCGACGAAATCTATGTCAAAGTCAAAGGAGAGCAGACCAGTCGTATTCTTCGTGGTGTTGTTGCAGTTACGCGGAGGTAAGGAATGGCCTCATGATCTACCTACGAAAATATTTAAACTACATATGATCAGCCCGGTCATACATCCCGGCGACGTGCAGGTGTGTCCTTTCGTGTTTCGTTTTCTTCGACTAGAACTGATCTGGATCCTCAGCTGGCAAGGGCGGTTAGTGTGCCACATGATCACCCGATTGCTAGTCTTGTTAATGTCGTCGTATTCAGCTCCAAAGGTTCTAAAACTCTACCTACTATCTTCAGCCAAATCTCACACGACTTTTGCAGGCGAAAGGTCCCTTCCGAGCATGCTCGGTGGCGGCGATCTAGATGTAAGACCACCCTTCAACCTCAGCCGTATCTCAATTTGAACCGCAGGGCGATCTCTTCAACGTACTAACCGATCCCGACCTCATTCCAGAGCAGACTGAGGCACCTGGCAGCTATGACCCCGTCACGCCACACAAACTAGGACGCCCCAGCGAAATGTACGATATCGCTAATTTCGTTGTAAGTCGTTGTTCGGTCTTGATCGCCGGTGTATGATGTTGATTTGATACAAAAGTGCGATTATGTGATAGGTCATCTCCTTCGTATCTACCAAGGTTTAGATACTCAACCGAGTACTTCTTAGGCGATATCGTGGGACCGATCGCGACTCGACATCTTATGATTGCGGACTTCAGCGACCTTGGCGTACGGGATCCTGAGTGTCTGAGGTTGGCTCAACTCGCGAGTGAGGCGGTCGACTTTGTAAAGTCGGGTGTTCCTGTTTCAAGAAAGGAGCTGCCGCATCCGCTTCGCTATACGCCCGACTTCATGGCGCGCGAAGACGAGACGGAGAAGTATCTGTCAGTGAAGGCATTGGGTGAGATGTTCCGTGCTGTCCCCGTGCGTACTTTTTGCGTGAACATCAAGGCATTCTGTATTGACATAGTTCATAGATCCAAAAGTATATCAGACCGAAGGGCGAAACGCAGAACAAGTGTGTATCTTCTAGTAGAATGTGGCCAACGCTGACACGATGCTAGTGTTGATGCGTCTGTCCTCTGCAAGATTTTGAAGGCCGTCGACAATAAATACCACCAGTTGCCTTTTGGTTCGTGGACACCCAAACGTTCCGCCTTTGTCTGGAAGGCGTATGTTATGACATTCTGCAACGAGTGCGAGAAGATTGCGTATCGTAATTCTCTATCTCGGCGAGAGGACCATAGATTGGGCGAGGAGGAGCTGGCAGTGGGTACCACGGGTAGTCTCAGGGTAGAGTCAGCGGAGTACAATCTCATGCATCGTGCGCGCACCCAAATGTCCGACCTTACGCGCCGAATGCGTGCTCATATCAAGGATCTCAAGGAGGGAGATGTGGACATTGATGAGGGGTCGTTGGAGGTGGAGGATGACGACGAGGGGAATCCGGTGATTGTCAAGAAGGAGGAAGAGCAAGATGATGAGGGCCTTCTTGCGAAGCTTGCCTCTGGTGCGGTGAAAGTGACACCGGCGGCTTTGGAGGAGGAGCAGGACGGCTCTGAGGATGAGATCCAGGAGATTGATTCAATGTTGTTCTATGGCGGGGTGGATGTGAAGTCGGAGAGACGCAGTCCGAGTGGTGATTCGGACGACGAAGATGAGATCCAGGAGATGGCTCGTCCGGATTGGCGCATCCTTGCTAGTGGGCGGGCGTACGGGGCGTGTCAGTACGCGCTGGACACGCTGGTGAGTAAGAAGGTTCCGTTCGGGATGCGGTTGTTCTCGTTGATCGCGGTGGAAACGCTGTTATCGTTGATTAAAACTATGAGATAAGTTGGGGATAATTATAGCTTATAGTCTAGTTTCTAAAGTACTCATATTTTCTATTACTTTTCGGCATAGTTCGAGATATCCTACCGATCAATGCAATGGCACTACTGCATCGAAAACCTGTCATCTTCATGGTTTAATTCACAAGTCCACAGCATGGAATGTTGAACGTTGAACAGCAGGTTTCTATGCGTCAACCTGCTTATTCCCGATCCAAAATTGCAGCGCGCTCATCTCCCTTCCTCCCTTGGCCTCCTTTTTACACCTGAAATACTTTGTCGTAACTTGTGGAAAGCAAACCTCCATCAACCATGTCTGTAACTGCGCCAGCCCGACTGTCTTGGCGCCATTCGAAGGAGACTGCAGAAACACGTCAAGGGCGAGGGTCTCGAGCTGTAAGTTCTCGCCAGATAAAGCTGCGTCCAGTTTCCCCCAGACACCTTGTGATCCCAAGTCCTTCTCATTCAAGGGAACAAGTACAACGAGCTGCAAGCAGAACTCTTGGAGTCTCGAATAGGGAGGAACGGCGACCAGGCTTTCAATGTACCAGTTGAAGAGGTCTTCATCCGGTCGGAACAGAGCGAAGGGGTTATTAACTCTTAGGCGGACGTCGCCGGTTTTGACCCCGGCAAGATAAAGCGGCGTACCGACTGCGCCTTTGACTGGTGGAGAGAATTATGAGTGGACAGGGGGAGGAATGGTCAACGCCACGTACAAACTGTAAAGAGATCGAAACTCAAATAAGAGAGTTCGTATCGGTGGATAAGATTGTTGAGGCGTTTCACGAGTGTGGCGGTCATCGTTGAGCATGAGGAGTCGCCGACAGATATTTCCAACAAATCTACACATGCGAACGGCGACCACTCGCGACTTGCCAAAATGTCCATCAGAATCAGCATGCCGGACACATGGGCCCTGGATAGTGTCAATTTGAGAATGTCAACATAACACGAGGATGCTGTGCGGGGCCTGTCGAACTCCCAATCCGTCCAGGTATCTTCATCGTCCCAGTCCCAAGTAGCTTCGTCAAGATGAAGCAACATCCAATTGTTGTTGGAACTAGGCGGCATAAGGGATATGGCGTCAACGGAGACCTGCTGAATTTCCATATCATGCCAATGATTTAATAATGCGTTAAACGCCGAGATGGAGAACGTGTTGTTGCTGAGGATGAGCCGTTTCATGGAGGATTGCTTCAGAACGCCCAAGTCGTCGAGGAACTGCGTAGAAGTCTTCTCGTAGAAATACATGCTGTCTAGTCGAACAAACTGAAGTTTGTGCATCTGGGGAATGAAGGACAAGAATGAGAGGAATAGCGAACGACTGCAAATGGGAATGAAAAAAGACTCTTCATTGGTATTTTGATGAGAGAATTCAAGTGTCCTGACGAATGTGGGAAGACTGAGATCATTTTCTAGGGCTTGACAAAGATTACGGAGTGAGGCGTCTAAATCGTGATCATGGGTGCGGAGAGCAATCTTTTCGAATAATATTTTGCGAACGATAGCGATCGTGTTCGGCCAGACCAAGCAGACTGCGCGTAGATCGCGAAAGTATGCGGCGTTCTCGTCCCGAACCTTCCTAGCCGGTAATGTGGAGTGGCTTGGAGATAATTCGCGGATAACGAGGATTTTGAGTTCGAGGGGAATGTCAGGCTGGGTCTTGTAAGCTCGTCGGACAAAAGCGACAACAATTGGACGCGTACCATGATTGAGGCAGGAGTATCCTGCAAAGGACAACGGATCGAAAGATACCGAGGAATATCGTTGGTCTCTACGAAGAGCGCATTCTTTGATAAGGTAGGTAGTGGTACGAGTGCAAGAGGGTAAAGAAGGTCTCAGCGTTACTTAAGCAACCTGTCATTGACAGCTCGGCATCGCTATGGCCGTTCGTCTGTTCCAACCAGACGCGTTTCCGACGCGTTTATCGCGCTTGAGAACTGGATAGGGGACAAGAAGGCCTCTCAAGATACACCCTACAATGCTGAACCTCAAATGTGCCGACCGAGTAGCCTGGCTCGAATTGTGGCGAACTGGCCTCGGAAGGCTCTACCCCTTGACATCGATAGTACGCCCAAAGGAAAGCAAGAACATATAGCAAGTAGAACCGCATTGCCGAGGTCGCGAGCAATTGAACTCTGAACATTTAGCAACAGATTCAATTGGATGTGGGATCAACTTCATGGCCCAGGCAAAAAACTTCAGAGATTGGGTCAACAGCTGCATTGATTCACCTTCTGACTCTGGGGTACATTCAAGAGACAAGGATGTGTAGGAGTACAGTGACTTTGACTTTGTAGCTAGGTTGCACGAATGTATACATTAAATTTCATCAGTATTGCTTTTGAGTGGGGCACAGGTATGTATGACATTAAACGCGGTAAAGGCTGGGCGCAATTGAACGATCCTGGTGTACGAGAGCAACAATCTCGTGAGTAGGTACGAACGTCGCGCAACCGCAGTAGAACTACCCCATGTCCTCACTATCGAGGTAGAGTCGGAGGACCCATTCGAGATCGATCCCATGGTGCTTGAGTCGCAGCCCAAGGCGCCACACTTGCCGCTTGCGCAGCCCATGGTGCTTGAGTTCCCGTTTGAGAAACAGTCGCCGCAGCCACAGACGCCGCTTGTATATCCCATCTCAGAAGCCCACCCAATGGAACGTGCTGTACAACCACCCGCTTCCCCAAGACCTCTGCCTAACAATCATCAGTACACACACAAACACTTCCAGGTCAAGGCAAACCTACCTCGTACATCTTGAACAATCCCTTGTTCACCTTGCCCCAGTTCGGTACACCCACGGCAATCGAATGCAGCTGAGACGAGTGCTCGTGGAATGGGCCCCGCTTCACCTCCCTGATCCTCTCATTGCCATAAAATACAGATTGGTCTTTTCCAGCGGAGACTTGAGAACCGCATTCACAGGAATCGCAGTCTGATCTCGCAACTGCCCAGACCCGAAGATGTACGGGAGAAAGCACGAGTCGTCGAGACCCCATACGCCGTGGCTGCCAGCGGGCTCCAGGGAATATGTATCCTGGAGACGCCAGCAGAGGCGGAGGTAACGCGTGAATAGGCGAAGAACGACGGCGCGCTCCTCGGCGGGCGATGGGGTTAGAAAGCGCAGAAGGGTGAGACACAGCAGGAATAGAGCAAAGGAAGTCTCGTGTCCGGTACCGTAGTCCATGCGGATAAACGACCCAAAGGACGTGAGTAGGTACGGTCGAATGTAAGGTATTGCAGCCGCGTATTCGGGAGGCAGATGCGTCCCCAAAAGAGCGTCGATGCCGTCCTCTAACCGCTGTCCCCATGTCCTGAATGCTAGATTCCCGAAACGCTGTGGGGTCTGCAGAGGTGGGATCTCATCGATCCATACGTCCAACACGTCCAAAAGCGCAATTAGACTGTCTATAGCCTGCACCGCATTGAATCAGGACTAAAAGCTCAAAACAGATGGCTTACTGTGCTCTCACTCTTGCCCTCTATCGGTAGATAGTGCCCCACTACAGCCTCGTTCAACCGCCGCAAATACAAGGCATAGTCTTTATATCCTCGGGTGCCTTTCCAGGCTTCGACGTCGTAATCAGAATGAATCTTCTGTGAGGGTGTTTCCAAGTCTGCGAGATATGAAAGCGGAATAGCGCGAAGCTCGACTAGCTGGTGCGGTTCGTCCATTGAACATGATGGAAGGAGAGCAGGATGCCATCTCTATCGGCAAGTCGGACCACTTGCCGGATGCCGAAGTTAGGATTGACGTTAGGTCCGTGCCGAGAAATTCAATCTTCAAGTTCTTCCAAGTGATATGGTAGTAGCTCTGAACTACGCGACAGCCACTGGTTCGTCAGTCCCGCAGGTTTTGACCTATTACAAGAAACTCAATGGGTGGGTAGAGAAATGCATCTCGACTTGAAGCTTCGCTGACACTGACACACATTTGCTCTCTCCAAAGACTATCGGGACAGCGCTCTTGGAACACGGGGCCTGAGACTCTATCTTCTCTCTGTAAAGCTATGTTTCTGGAATCTTTTACTGGCCTGGTTGTCTCGTTTGATCGCTCTGAGAATATGGGCCCTCGATTTGTTCTCATTACATGACTATGCCAAAGTCTGATGAAAGAGTACTTGCAACGTTGCTTCATGCAACCTTTCTGTGTACGTCAAGATTGTAGAAAGGCAGTTGTTGATCTAACCTCTGAGTCTGAATCACCTCATATCCATATGATACAAATATCTTTCTGATCTAGAGAGAAGGCAACACATTGCACCTGCTCTCCAGAAGCAGCATTCCAGATGCATACATCATACCCATTGGACCACAAAGTACATCTGAGCCGATAACCTGAAGCACCGGACCCTCCAAATGAACTTGGCTTACAATCGCAAAAACGACGTATCCATCCCGTGCGCAAAATCCCACACGCATATCCGTTGGTCCTCTCCACACGACACAATCTGCACAACCATCAGTCGCCTGACATACAAAACAAGAACAAGAACCCCGCACCTTGGTACAATCAAAACCTACACAAAATATCCTCCCCTCATGTCCACCACTCAGGTTAGCGACCATCTGGCCCGTATGTCGGTCCCAAACCTTGATTGTGAGATCATAACTCGCGCTGACCACAAACTCCGCCTCCCCTTCCCCAAACGACACGGACCTCACCAAATCCGTATGCGTGTGCGTGCAGTCCACCGCGGTCGGCTGGGCTGGGCTGCCCACAAGTCTGGCACACCGCGTTCCCACTCGTGGCGGCGCCGTCGCCCAACCCGTATTCGACTGTAAATTTATGAGTCTCAAATGGCGATCCGAGCTCCCACTCAGGACGTCCCCGCCCTTCAAGTCAATCGAGGCAATACCCCTCGTATGGTGGTTTTCAAACGTTCGTAGAAGGCGGCCTGACACGGCATCCCACAGTTTGACGGAACGGTCTCCAGACCCAGATACGATGATGGTCGGGCTGAGGGATATGGCATTGACAGCGGCACGATGGTCGCGCAAAACATGTTCGGGCGTCAGGGAAGGGAGGTGGTACGTCCGGATCGTGCGGTCTAGGGGAAACGTTAGCGGATAGTCAGGAATAATAGATTGTCAGTCACCTTTGGAACACGACACTAAACGCGTCTTGTCAAACCGGACACACAATACGCTGTCCTCGTGATCCTGGATGACTTGGAGGATACGACTATCTTTCAAATCCCAAACAACGATCCGACGGTCACTGCCGCCTGACGCTAGCATTCCTTCGCTTACGCAGAGGCTCAACACCGAGCTCGTGTGACCGCCTTCTAGCACGCGCTCCACCAAGCCCGTCTGGAGATTCCATTCACGTATTGTTCGGTCGCGGGAACCAGTAAACAGTGTCTGTCTCCCTTCAGTAGAGCGATACAGCTGTAAACAGTAAATTGTGTTCGTGTGCGCATTCGTCGGTCCGCCTCGTGTCTGTAGCGCCGAAAGACGGTAGGAAGACGCGATAAATCGGTTGTAGAGCCGGGTATGAGTCTGATGGAGAAGTTTATAGTCGGGTTTCGTATGGAGACGCGGAGTATTTGAGAGAGGGTTTGCGGGACGCGAAGTAAGCATCGGTATCGACGGTGGGGCAGAATGTCGTTGTAACCGTGTGCCGGGTGGCGGCGGAGCGGTGGTGACAGTAAACGAGACGAAGCCCGAATCATCCATCATCATGTCCTCGACTTCGCCCTCTTCTTCATCATCGCTCTCTCCCATTCCTTCATCGAGTTGTAACTCGTCACGGCTAGGAGGTAAATGTGGTAATGTCGGCTCTTGCCACACCCAGTTCTTTTCGTGACAAAGCGCTTTCCATAAAGTCTGGTCGTCGGCGAGACTGCGCCAACGCTTTGAGACAGCTGCACAGGTGAGAAGAGAGGTAGCAGGGAGATAAGAGAATATTTGGAGCGCGAGTTCTGATGGTACCGACTGAAAGAATCAGACATTAACCAACTTGTCTTGCAAGAACAGGTGATGATACGCACACCGACAAAGTCAAATTGCAGTAACGGTGCAATCCGTCGATGAATTGTGGCGAGTCGCGAGCGGGAGAGGGAGGCGAGGAGTTTATAAGCGAGGTCTAGATTCCGTTGAACACAAAGACCTGAAGCAATAAAGAGAAACGCACCTTCACGTTCCTGTTCACTGCCCACTGACAAGCCTTCAATTCGTGGTGCCACAGGGCCTTCAACATAGCCTTCGTCGTGCATAGTCTCAATGTTGGTTTGTAGTTCTGAACAGTATTATTGGTCGTTCTTCCACGTTGAATATAATGCGGGCTCCAGTAGTATGTTTTTCAAGAAAGAAAGATGATGAAAGATAGTGCAAGAGGACGAAACGACGGCGATGGCTGATGGTGATGGTAGGGTAGGATCATCAGTTGCCTCCCCGACAGACCCTGACAATGCGCGTGCGGTCGGACCGGGTTCCGATAATTCAACGCCACTTTGTAGATTTGTTGTTGAGCACTCTGTTGTGCTAGGCGCGTGAATCATCAGAATTCTATGCCAATAAAGTAGTAAGACATTAAATAACGTGCAACGTAGTGCTACCCCAAAGTAACGCTAGATTCGTTCAATTCGTCTTTTTTGAGGGAATAAATCCAATCTGAGCCCAATAGTCAAGCCAAGAAATCACTTCAGGTGACTGTATGGGCTGCACGCGCTGCAGCCGTGTGGAACACCGTATAGCTCCTTCACAGCTCATTTCAGGTATCCCAATCGCCTCACGCCCCTCCAACTGGACGTCCAACCCCGCCTTGAAAAAGTCCAATAATTTCAGCGCCGGCACATCCTGAACACTAGCCGAACACGCCTCCAACTTGCGCACCCATTCCGCATAGGGCACCAAAGGAAGATTCAGCTCTTGCCCTATAATCGTAAAGATAGCTTTCGAGGACTGCGCTTTGGGGTGAACCAGATGTACGGTCCCAACGGTACTTTTGGCACGGGAAAAGTCGATCAATGCGCCAGCAGCAATGTCAAGAGGTATCCATGTGCATGTCTGCATGTGTATCACTGTCAGTCAATCACCATAGTTACTTGAATGCAACTCACTCCTTCGAATTCAGGCAGTGCTCGTAATGTGATACTGACTTGACGATGGCCGGTACCCAATCCGACGTATTCCATCCGCCGTTAACACCTCCGGCGATCTGCCCTGTTCGCACGACGATGGGGCGCAGCGCTGTCTCTTTCGCTGCTTGATACAGCATCTGCTCGCCAACCCACTTGGATTCGCTATATCCTTGGCCTACCGCAACCTGAGGATCATTCAATGGTGCCTCTGGCACAGGTCCTTCTGAGTAACGTCTAGGTACAGTGATGAACACAACATTGTTGTCGAAAGAATGAAAGCAACTTACTCCTTAACACACCAACAGAACTCGTGAACACGAACCGCGGCGTGGCTTCTGAGGGGAAGTCAATGCGAGATCAATCAGCGTCCGCATACCCTTGAGGATGCTCTCGTATGATGACAACTTGAGATTAAGTCGACTCTCCAAGCGATGTGGATGATATGTGTCACGCTACGCCGAATCTGCCAACGCAAAATTCGTCAACAAACCCCAAAGTAATAGAGAAAAGACACTCACCTCGCGATCCAAAGCAGCATCTACTCCCAACCATTCTCCGTAATCTCCGCTTCCACCAAAACGACCTTCGGAGACGAAGCAATTGCAGGATCATATCCTTTACTCTCCAGCGCCTGCCTCTGTCTGTCCAAGAGACCCGGCGACCCTTTCGATGGCCGATTAAAAGCATACACCTTCTTAACCGAATTCGATTGCACAAGCTTGGCCAATGTCGCTGACCCCAAACTACCCGTCGTGCCCGTAACAAGCACAACATCACTCGCGCCAAGAAACAGACTGAAGAGATTGTAAAAGGCGACCGCCAAGGTGCTCACGAGCGCTGTAAAAACATTTGGCGATCTTGACGCCGCCGTCTTCGAGAAAGAGGCGGGGGTTGCGAGCCTCCCAAGAACGCTGCGCATACCTTCGACAGGATCACTAACGCTGGACTTGGTCTCGCCATCGCTGATGTACGCGGCGATGGCGCTGATACCGGGTGATCATAGATAAAATCCGAGCCTATCAAACGGGCCTTGGCAGGCTGTCCCTCACGAAGTGCGTGAACAAGAGTATTCCGAATCCAGGCGGCTTGTAGACTGTAATCCCAGTATCAAAATGACAACAGTAGAAAAAGTAAGAGGAAAGTACACACCTATCACATCCACATTCAAATATATCTTCATCATCCTTGGCCGGGTGGTGCAGGTTGTGATTCACTACTGCTCTGGCGAAAGAGAGGCAAGCTTCAAAAGTCCAATTTGATGGACCTTCTATTTCCACGCGTTCCTCGACGGTCTTGTAAAGCGTCTCGATCTCTCGGTCATACTCGCTCAAAATGACAGCTCGCCTGGGCGCACCCTTGGAGTTGAACGAGAACGGCTTCGACGGGTTCGCGAAAATGACCATCTGAGTGTCATATGATAATCATGCAACACGTCCTGAAAGTCCATTGCTGCTTACCTCTTTGAATAATCTAGAATGACTAGGTGCGAATTCATTCATCTTTTCGATGCTGGGCCATATGAGCGATCGATACTTGACGATGGATTCCTCGTCCTGAGGATCGAACGCGAACTCCGGCTTCAGTTGAACGAGGATTCCGTTCTGGAACTTTCCGCGTCCGAACATAACGCTTGCAGTAACATGAGGATCGTGACTCAAGATCGCCTCTATAGAATAACTGTGAGCTGAATCAATGTCCCAGAGGCTCTAGCATTACCAAGTGGGGTTGGATTTGTCTAGGATGGCGACATTGAGTAAATCGACGCGAGTCAAAACGACTACCCCACCTTCTCCCCAGTTGAAAGCATGAGCTGGTCATCTTTACGGCCTATGAGCTTCCAATGGCCCGGCAAGGTCGGATGGGGAAGGAAAAGATCATTAGTTGCGTACGCGTCTTCCCCTTCCCATTTCGTGTTGACGACATGTATTTCTGTATACGGCTTCGACTGGTACGGTAGGTTCGTGTAAGAATCTGCACCTGACGCCACAGACAACTCACGATGACAATGAGTTCATAGGTACCGTCGCCCTGCGGTGAAAACGCAGTGGCCAACGCGCGATTCATCTGAATATATTCCCAATTCATGCCGGGAGGTTCTGGAAGAACGCGATGTTAGAAATAGGAGTTGCACCAACGAAAGTGGCTGTCTAACCAGGTGTGTGAGTACACAAAACGCCAGCTTCGGTGCTATCAGGTTAAGGCTTCAGGACTCAAATCGCACGAAGAGTCAGAGATCTTACATGCCAAAGATACTGAACAAGCTACAGCCTTCTTTTGCAAGAATATCGCCCGACGCTTTGCTCATCGGGCCGCCGCCGAAACACTAACATTTCGTCAAGACGCGATATAATATTTGGCGTGAGACACGCACGATGCCCTCTTTGAGAGTCTTGAGATACTGGACCTTTTCTGGATCCTTGGCCCATATCTATTGGAGATCAACAAATGTGAAGAGTAAGCCTGATTCGCCCTACCTCAATGAACACAGGGGGACCGAACGCAAAATCTGCTTTTGAGGATACCAAGCCACGGTAAACAGCGTCAAACGATGGGATCACAGCCGGTGACACTGGCGGAAAGACTGCCATGACTAAACCAGTCGTCGACTAATTGACAGCTCAGACCATCTCGCGTTGGAACACACAAACATCAAAAAAAACCCACATCCAATTCATGAAATTGATACCAATGGCATGATACATCGCCAAGCAATGAACCGCGAACACCTTCCCATATAATCCCTCGCTCCGAACCCTGAAATCAGACGCTGTAACTTCAGGAGCAACACAATTGAAAGAAGCTCTCGTACAAGGTGCCATTGAAGCTTGGCCGCATGTTCGGTCATTCCAGTAAATAGGCTTTGGGAAGGAAGTAGATCCTTTGAATAGATCAGAAACTTGATAGCTACCCGCCCGAAGCCGTTGTTGGACGCACCAGACGAATGCGCGACGATTCTTGTCGCTGACAAGTCGCGCGGTCTTGGCGGGAGTTCCTGGAACTTTTGTTCACCAGTATAGATCTCATCGTATACTGGCATAGCCGCGACGATGGGCTTGTCGTTCTCGTCGAGCAGAGTCATAGACTCTCCATGAGTTCTTGTATCGGTGTATCCGAACTGACAAACAGATGCGAAGGCCGCGTTGTTCTCAACAAGTGTGCAATAGCCGCCGGAGAATTACGCGGGGATATGGGAAAGAAAGGGATCCCGCCGCGGAACATTCCCACAAACGTCGTAAAGAAGGTGATGGTGTCTGAAAATATGACGTTTTAAACTCTGGAGAGAAGCGGGCGACATACCAGTTGCTGCTAGGACAGCTACGACCGGTCGCACGTTCATGTCTGCGCTGTGGTTGAAGTTGGTGGTTTTCGTGACATACCAACCTGCCCGGTGAGCAGCCGGGACGAGCTCAGAGTAGCGGACGTGTGTGAGCTCATCGGTGTCTGCATTGGTGTAGACAAAGACGGGATGGTGGGGATTATGCCTGTAATGAAAATCATATAGTTCTGGGACGCTGATCGAGCCATCGAGGGGAGGTATCGTCCAGCCTTCAGCAGTGTGCAAGTTCAGGTTTGGCGGGGTAGTGAGAAATGACATGGCGCAGCATCAGGCGGAGAGATGGACGCGCAGACTTTATATGTGTGGCCGTGACCCGGCACATTGCTGGGCTTCCATGATACATCTGCGAGCGGGTATTCAACTTCATCTGCTGATCAAGTGATGGTGATGCCCTGCCTGGAGAAAAGCGCGTGTAGCTTCTGCCGTTAAAGCCGTTAACGTTATCTCACACCTCGAAGAAGTAAGAGCGTCCCGCGAATCGGAGTACACCTTGAGCAACATGTCGACTCCTGAACAAAAGACTGCAAAAGCATAAAGCAGTCAAGAAGTGAGGCTCTTTCAAAGCTGTTCCATAACTTATGAGCGCTGAAGGTCTGGCCTGTCTAGACAGTCTACGTACTTACCTGGTACTGGCCATGAACAAACCGGGAGGTTATTTCTGATCGTGTTGCCCTGATCCTTTAGTCAGCACTGTTTGGCTGGAGGAAACCGCCATGCAATCAGTGGCTGAAGCATCAGAACATATAAGCTGCCCTCGAGTAAATACGAGTGTCAGCTATGTTTAGCAGTAAAAGTACAGCTTCTGCTCCGTAGCAAACCCGCCCGGCTTCGTCGCCACTACAGAATGTCACGCAAGAGCTCCCTCGCTATCCCGCCCGCCAACATGGTACCCTCGTCTTCGTCACTTGGAGTAACATCGCAGTAATGGGCCATCAACTGGGACCTGCAGACATAACTTCTTTCAGTACGACAATCTCAGCATTTTGAAAGGGACCTACTCCAATCTCGAGATGTAACTTCCATCCAAATCAAGATCGAGTGCAGGGCCAGTGTATCTGCAACGAAATCAATCAACCAATATTACACAGAAGAACACTTTCACGCACAGCTTATTCCGCAAGGTGAATTGTAAGAAACTCTTCCAGTATGGATCTGCCTTGAGGACCTCTCCATTGCCAATGACAATCAACAGCTCCTTGGCACGAGTAATGGCGACGTTCATCCTAAGCACCAATCAGTTTGACAGTGTCAGAATATTACGCCGCACCTCTTTCTCTCATGTACCAAGCCTTGTCCGTTCGTGACATCGTCGATCAAGAACCGTTATTGGACCTCACGCAGGAAAGAATGATAACCCTCATCTCCCGACCTTGATAGTCCTAGAGCGTTTTCACCATTCAGCTAAATCCTTGACCGCGCTTTCTATTCGATGAATCCTCACCTCAACAGTTCCAACATCCACCTTACCCAACCCGCGCGACCGGAGCCGTTCACGCAGCTTCCATACTTGTTCCCTCCACGGTGCCATCACGCCAATCTCATCAATACTAACGGTGGATCAGAGGCATCACTTTCACTCAGCAAGCTCGTCACGGTCGCCACAACCTGATCGATCTCACCCTCGTTAAACCAAGTCGCACGCTTCGAAGCGACTGTCAGTCACGATCCAGAATGCATGAGTACGTACACTAACCTCATCAATGCACTCTTCCTTCCACTGACCCCCAATAAACTTGAGAGGGATCTTAGGACTGGGGAGTCCCGACCATGTTATGATCCCATTGAAAATGGCAGACGGCTCTAGCGTATCGTCATAGAATATCGCTGACGGCGGCATCAGTATAGCGGGATGGCTTCGATAGTTCTAAATGTGCATTGAGAAAGACACGGAGATGAAACTTTTCCGAATAGCTCACCTTGACGAGGTTTGCGATTGGTTTGATCGATCTCATACCCAGAGCGAGATCCTTAACATAACGGCTGTACAACGGCTGTTTAATAGCCTCTCCAGAAGCGAAATCTCGAGCTCATTGTCGCGGGCTTTGCTGGACGTCACGATAGGGCCCACTACCTGACTGTCAATAGTTCATTGAAATCGAAATTGAAACCTACGTTGATTAGGATCTCCGCATAATACAAGCTGGGGTATCTCGCCAGGAAAAGCAACCTCCGCGTTATGAGGAGGGCAATACGGCAGCACTACCGTCATGGGCACCAAAAGCTCCGGTTCAGAGCCCTGCGCTGCTTCGTCGATGATGAGGTGTGTCCAATGGGGTTCAATCCGACGTCGTACAGTCGGATGGAGAATGTTCATCGTCCCGTCCTCCAACATGCCGAGACAGGTGTTGGTGCAGTAAGCTCTTGCTAGAATACCCGCATCAAGGCAAGACGTCACGACCACTCGCTTCGCCATCAGCGCCGGCCACTGCGGGATTGCGAAATGGTTGTTTTCCACATCTCAATTGATCTTAGTTGAGACGAAGAGGGTAATGGTGGACGTGCTTACAACAAAAATGCATCAGTCCTTCGGGCACTTCGGCAAATGTCCTCTTCTCGTCGTTCAGCCTGAGAAGCTGAGCTGGGGTAAGAACTTTCGCGAGTCTCACTGCGAGTGTGTCGGTAGCTGGGTTTGAGGGTGCGCATACAAGGACGTGAGCGTGAGGCTGTACCCGCAGAATCTGGTGTACCATTTCCACGACGGTTCTGTCGTAAAGTTAGTGTATCAATAGCACAAGGAAGTCAATGTTTGCCTTGTCTTCCCCGTCCCTGGAGGACCGCGAATTACGAATGGAACCGGTGACCTGTACAAAGAGGCGAATGATATGGCTGTCTATAAAGAACCGTCAGGACTGGCGGGTGCGAAGAGAACGGACGACTACCTTCTGTTCATTGTTTAAGCCAGTATCGACCCACGGCTCTTGTGTGTTCGTGGAAATGGGCATTGGGACTGTAGTGTCTAAATGTTTGGGTTGGGGAAGAGCCATCGCTGGGCGACTAAGTTATGTGGATTTGAGAGTCTGCTTCCCATCGACATCACAGCCGCATTCATCGTCAACGAAGGGCCGGGATTCGCTAGAAATGAGAAATTAAAATAAAAGTGTATAGTATCCACTGGCAAGAACGTGGGAAGTCCGTGCTCGTCCAGCGGTCGTCCGAGAACTGGGGGAAGGGTCATTTGTATGTGTTTTTTGAGATTTGGACAATAAAAGTCTGTGCAAAAGTCAGGACGATATCGTGGCGACAGAGATACTACTTCCGAATAATGCCTTCACGCTTCCTCAACGCGACAATGCGCCCCTCAAACGCCTGACCGGTCCCCCATCGACTGACAACATTGACCTCCCTCATATGCAAAAGGTCGCCGGGCTCCAGATACGGGTGATTTTCACGTATACCAGGGATGGTCACGGAGAAATGGGCTAAAGCACAGTCGACGAAGTTGACGTTCATCTTCCAGAGCACCACCTCTTTCTTATCGGACGCGACCTGATCAAGCTCCCAAGACAATAGGGTATTCCAACGATCAACATAATTTTCAGGGCGAAGAGGGTTCGCGGGCATTTCTTCTGGTGGTGCAACGAGAAGAAGATTGGGTTCGTGCATGGCTTTAAGCTGGTCTAAAAGAGATTGAGGAAATAGATCGCAGGGGTAATTCGAAGAAGGGAAAAGAGATAAAGGAGGAAGAGGTTCGAAGAAATGAGTTTGTTTTTGGATATCTTGTAAGTATTGAGGAACGAAAATGGATGCCTGGATCGTCGAGTCAGGAACTGGAGTTCGGAAGCAGTGAATTCGTACATATTTATCAAGGGTTTTTTCAAATATCTTTAACTGTAGTTAGAAAGAAAACTCGAAGTGTTGCAGCGTACCACGCACAGGTAAATCGGGTTTCTCAACTACATTAAGTGCAGTAAGACTATCCGACACAGCTGATGACGCGTCGGATGAGGACAACGATTCGAGAGCTTTTGCGCGCGCGACTTTAGCCTGTATAGCTCGCGTTCTTCGTCTTGAGGGGTTGTCTTTCGCGGTGGGAGAAACAGGTGATGGATATGGGATCTCTGGGACCGCGATAGTAGCAAGAAGATTGCGCGAGGACATGCGCCCTGTTAGGGGAGCCAGACGGTTTTTCCAGTAATGTGCGCAGGGTGTATCGTCCTCTGGGATGGGTGATTGGACTATCGGGGGTGGTCTTGGACATGGTACAATGTGTGGTGGATGAACCGGATATGGGTTTACAGCTATCCAACCTTCTGGCTGTGGTGCAAATATGATAGGAACTGGAGGGGGAGGAGATATAAAAGGCTGGTGGTAGTACATGGTCGTATACAAGAAGAAATGAAGCAAAGTCCTGAAAGATCACGAACGTAAGAGACAAGCTGTGAAGAACACGTGTCAAGCAAACTTACCACGGTAGGCGCCCAGAAGTGATCGCTGTGAAGGACGAGGACAAGTCGCGACTTTGCCTAATCGTCGCCCCTGTCGGACACTGGCTGCGCTTGAAGATCCATATTGGTTTAATTTTGTTTGTAGGTCCTCGTGATAAACAAATACCTAATATCGGTACCACCGGAATCAGCACCCTTGGCTCCTACACCCACATACTCACACATATTGACTACACTAGCGTATGCAAGGTGCAAAGGACTGGTAGACCTCTCCCGGCATGCCTTTTTGTCGTCTAGATAAGATTAGATCCGATGGATAGGCACAGCCGAATGTTTCCATGCGGTCCCTTTGTTGATGGTGGCACGAGTTTTGCAGACTATCGCTGTCTGCTTCCTTCTCTGATAGATCTCCTGCCTATCTCCAGAAGGAGGCGCTCCAATACAGGTGCCGACAGAAGGCTGTTAGCTTTAAATACGCATCATGCCTGGTCCCTCTCGCAGATCGCGCGACACCATGACTAGCGTTTCGGAAACGGTTGTGAACGAGGACGACAGAGAGCTCGTTGCGCTTGGATATGTTCCCTCATTCAAGCGCGAGTTCTCTAATCTCGCTACGGTATGGCTCCCTCGTCACAGTAGACACCAAACTCATGTTTTTTCGTAGATCAGTTTTGCATTTAGTATCATGGTGAATAGGACGGATCGCTTGGAATTCCAATGTCACTCATAACTTTTGTACTAGGGTCTCTGCTCGAGTATTTCGACGACCTTCAACACTCCGCTCTTGACGGGAGGTCCATCATCGGTCGTCTGGTGTTGGATCCTTGGAGCATGCATGTGCTTTACGTTGGGCTCCAGCATAGCTGAGATCGTCAGCGCTTTTCCCACTTGTGGTGGATTGTAAGCCCTCACTGCAACTCGTCATTCCTTCACCGCTAATATCACCACAGATATAGCGCATCTGCCTACCTAACTCCCAAGAAATACCGCGCAAGAGTACCCACAATTTTCATTCTCTTGGCGGCTACTTCTGGACTCACGCGTTCCCTCACAGGTCGGCTGGCTCGTCGGATGGCTCAACATTCTCGGTCAAATCGCCGGTATCTCGTCAACGGAGTTCGGTCTGTCCAACATGATATGGGCCGCAGTCGTAGTAGGCAGAGTGCGTCTTTTCTTTATCTGACAGCTTCTCCCGCAACCCCATGCTGACGGAACGCCCAGGACGGAGACTATGAAATCACTCAAGTACGCTCCAACTCTATTCCGCCTCTCTTCGTCTTATCTCGTTTCCACTAGGGAAAAGTAGTGGGGCTGTTCGCCGGTCTCCTTGTCGTCCATGGCCTCTTGGTGCGGAAAATTTCTGGTCCTCTGCGCAAGATGCTTATCCTCCACAGAACATGCTAGCGACGCGTTATCTCGCGAGCTTTTCAAAATCCTTCGTGTTCATCAATCTTGGCGCGACATTCAGTACGTCTGATCCCTGCCTGAAACCGCGTCGGCTCTAATCACATGTACTAGTCATTATCATCGTGCTGTTAGCTACCACTGGCAGAGAGAACATGCACCCTGCGAACTACGTCTTTGGCTCTGCCGGGGTCGTCAATCAAACTGGAGGTTGGAACACGGGACTTGCATTCCTATTCGGTTTACTCAGTGTTCAATGGACTGTATGTTCCCTTGTCATCATTGAATTGAGGTACATGACCTAACTATCTACCATAGATGACGGTGGGACTCCGCTTCGCATTTGCGGTGATGGAATACTGATCTCATCTTTGTTAGGACTATGATGCCACCGCACACATATCGTGAGGCTTCATCACATCCTTTATCACCGTGCTGTCGGACTGATGAATTCAATAGGGAGGAGGTACGGCGCGCAGCCTACGCGGGTATGTGCCACTTTGCTATCGACACAAGAACATTGGCTCAAGGCATTAACCCATACAGCACCATCCGCTATCTTCATTGCAGGTTCGTGCCGCGTCCTTTTACAGCACATGACCTTTTCAAACGACTCACTTATCAGTTATCGGCACGGGTTTGATTGGTTGGCTCTTCAATATTGTGCTTGTTCTCTGCTCCGGACCTCTGTGAGTCCTCTAGAACTCTTTCGTATCGTGCTCGACCTTACGTTACTATTTCAGTGAGAACCTTCCTGGCGCGTCAGGCAATGCTGTCCTTGAGGTGCGATAAAGATTAAGACTTCTTAACAGAATCACACCTTATATGTGTTGTAGATCATGTACCTTCGAATGGGCAAGACGGGTGCCCTGATCCTTTGGGTAAGGTCACACTACGCCTCCAGCTTCATTGATCTCACCACTTGCTCAGGTATTCGTCTGCCTCACGGCTTTCTTCGTCGTGCAAACTGCCCTCCAAGCGGCCTCGCGAACAATTTACGCTTTCAGCCGGGACCATGGTAATCCTTTTACTACCCTCGTCATAACAATCTGTGAACCATTTGTCTTCACCAGGTCTCCCCGACGCAGGCTACTTTGGACACAACTCGGAATGGACGAACACGCCCTTACGCGCTATCGCGCTCACGACGCTCGTCTCCTTCCTCCCCGGCCTCCTCGACCTCGCGAGCCCCATCGCCGCCAACGCCATGTTCTCCCTCTGCGCCATGGCCCTGGATCTCTCCTACATCATCCCCATCTTCCTGCGGCGCGTACTCCAGAACCACTCGGAGGTGATGTTCAAACCCGGTCCATTCTACATGGGCGATGGGCTCCTCGGCGCCGTCGTCAACTGGATATGTATCTTCTGGACGCTCTTCGTCGTTGTCATTTTCTCCTTCCCCACCGTCCTCCCCGTGACGAAGGAGAATATGAATTATGCTTCTGTCATCACCGTCGGTGTGATGGTCCTCGCTTTGTATGTGGTCTGCCTTTTGTGGCGCATCAATTTTTACTCACAAAAATTGTGTGTAGTGCATGGTACATCATTGACGGTCATAGGCACTACCGTGGACCACAGTCGAACCTTCCACCTCCGGCTTATACGGCTGGCGTAGCTGTCCCAGAAATAAACAGCGCTGATCGCGACCAGAAATCAAAACTGGACAAGGAGGATCTGGAAAGTGCTGATTAGGCATCGAGGGACCAACAGACATGGCATATACCTTGAATGGAAGGGTGTTAACGATAATGATACAACGAATAGTACTTGACGCCTCCACAATTCGACGTCAGGCTTCATACGAGTAGTCTACTGGAAATGTTGATACCAATATCTGTCCTATATGAAGACTGCCAGAAAGGGTAAAATCAACAGTACAGGAAGACTCGGTATGGACTGGTTCGCCGTGAGGTTAGTGTCCACAATAGCTACGACTCGAATGGATGGTGAGAAACACTGAAAAGGAGGAGGATTATAGAGCAATGGCATCTAGGACAACATCCCATCTCCCCACATCACTGCCTATTTCGTATGGCTAGTTGGCTACACGCTACCATTGGCATGCTGTCTTTCTCTGGACTAGCTTGACTCCGACACCCGTTTCTCACTCTCATTCTCGTATACAACATCGTGATTGAGTAGGGACTATCGAAACATCTCATGTAAGCTACTACAATGTACAGTACAGTTCTACGGGATACACTTTCGTCATTTATGCCTGTGCGCCACGCCACATACCCGGATCTAGCAAATAAAATAAAATTACATCCCAGCGAATGCCTTCAGCAAATCAACAGACTGCCACTTCTCGACGCGCCATTTCGCATCAGTACCCTTCCCACTCGTCGAACACGTCTCAGCGCTATCCAGCTCATTTAATCTTCGAAGAAGCTTCTCGTCGCTGCTGACGGCGAGAACAAACTCCCATTCGTCGCCACTATCAAAGTCTGCACGCCCAGTCAAAGGAGCGTTACCTGGTCCTCCCGGATGCAAGATCGCGCCAACCGCGGTGGACCGGGAAATATTGCTGGGGAGGACAAGGAAGCTGTCCGTCCCCGGGATTATACGCAGACCAAAACGTTCACCAAGACTAAACGTGTTCATCATTACAAGCTTCATCATGCTCGTTGATGAGAAACATACCTGTCGAAGATATGGTTCTGCGCCTCTGCAGCTTGGCGACGGGCCCATTGACGGTCCGAACACTCGTCGTTAGACTCGCCCGTCCAGAATCGCCATACGACCGATGCTTCGCGTTCCTCACATATGAACCTGGCGTTCGCTCACTGAACTGCAATACGAACGTGTGAGAGACCTATTAAGATGCCTTTGACGTCGCTTACATAGTTGAGTATTTCCAAACACGATGACTTCCAATCCATGTTGAGGTTGGCGACCATGTTTATCCATTGAGCAGGCTTGTCCTTTCGGGCGCGCGTCTTAAGAAGCATCCGTTCTCTGATCTAATACTTTATATGAGCGGCTAGACGATGATCGAAAAAGAGGAGAACGAACACAATCCCGACATCAGCAAGTTCGTCCGCAAGTTTACTGAGTGCGCCCTTTACCGGCAAGCCACTAAGCACCCAGACTTCGTTCTTCTTATCCTCGCTAAGTCGCCTCAAGATGTCTATCGCGTTTCGCAGTTGTTCGTTCTCAACGTCGAACTCGCTGCCCTTTTTGCTCAGTTCGCGGTTCCATAGTGTGCCCTCCAAATCCACCAGAACGAGCCGCTTGTTACAGTGGCTCCACTGCACCAAAACTCGCCCAACCCTGGCCTTGTTCAATATCTCCACACTCTCATGATTGCCGGTACCCCTCTGATGTTCCTCCCAGCTCCGGAGACAGCGCGACAGAAATCCAGTAACAAACTTCTGCGCACTCTGCTCTTCCACCCAACCAAGAAGCTCTTCCCAGCGTCGCCGTCTTTGTTGGGCGACTTCCTCCTTCGAAACCTTTTCAGACGCATCACAGTCATCCCGGAGAGCTTCGTGTATGCCTTTAGCTGTCCCCATACGATCCCACGGGTTTATGCCGACGCAGCTACGGAACCCGCGGAAACTCCAGCTTCCAGTGAACTCACTCAATACGAGAACACCTTCCTCGCCCGGTTCCTTGTCTTCCTGAGAAACAACGAACTCATGCGAACGCAGAGCCATGCCCTCACGTAGAGAGGTGATGATGAACGCGTCCGCGCACGTAAGAAGAGCGAGATATTGAGAGTATGTGACATCGGAAGTGGGCAAGAACACGATAGGTTGGTATGTGAGCGTCGAGAAACGCGAATTTATGGCGGACACAGTGGTGAGGATCTGATCGGTAAGCGTCGAATTCACTTGCGCAAGGCTGGGCGAACGTGGAGGGTTGGAAGGAATAGCTATTTGAATCAAGACGACCTTGGATGCGGTGAGCGCCAACTCAGGAGAAAGGAAGATTTCATCATACCTTTCCTTGATACTCTGGATGCTGCTCCAAAAACGTCTGGAAGGCTTGTATTTTATGCTTAACGCCTTGAATTTCGTCCATCTTGTCGCGTCCCACGATCAACTTCATACCGGCATACCGCTGCTTCAGCACATTGATCCATTCTGTGACCTCTGGATCTTTCTTCCTTTCGCGGAACAAGCCCACATCGATTCCAATGGGGTACACACCGACATCGACAAAACGACCCCTCTCCTCGTCGCCGGTAGCGATACCTTCCTCTGGCGGCAGCTGGATACCGCGAGGCAGCGCCTCAACAGCCAGGATTCGACTGCACGTCTGGCGGAAGTGTCGCGCGAACGATGCAGTTTGAAACCCAACCAGGTCGGCACCAAGAACACCTCGCAAGAGCTTATCTCTAACAGAGAGACAACGGAATATCTCCGAGCTCGGGAACGCGACGTGCATAAAGAAGCCAATGGGACCTGGCACGCCGGCAGTGCGAAGCATCTGCGGGAGTAACATCAAGTGATAGTCATTCACCCATACGACATCACCCTCCTGCCACACGGCCTTGATCGTGTCCGCAAACTTTTGATTGACGTCAACATAGTGCTTGAAACTGGCACTTTCGTAAAAGAGCTTGGTTTTAGGCGCGTCAGGAACTGCGTAGTGTAACGCCGGCCAGAGAACCTGATGGCAGAACTCGTCGTAGCACCCCTCGAACACGGCATCGTCGACCCAGACTACTTCGCTCTCGTATCCGCCTTCTTTGAGACGCGTAGAAGTCGTTTCGCGGAGTGCCGGTGACCAAGAGTCGGTCTCGACCCCGAGTGTGCCCACCCAGAGCTTACGCTTGAGCTGGGGACGTGATGCGTTCAGAGAAACAGAATCAATAGCATTCTTGAGACCGCCATTACAATGGGCATTGGGTTCAATGTGAAACTCGGCGGTGACGATGCTTGAAACGGAGTCGGGACGCCGAGACAGTGATCGGGAAGGGGTGCGCCTCAGACGGCGGTGGCTGGGCGTGCGGTATGTGAGGGGAGGCGATTTCACCTGGAAATCAGACGAGTCGACGGATGCCTGACGTGACAACTTTTCTGGTGTATTGTTAGCGGTATTGACTTTGGAGAAGGATTCAGGTTTTCAGAAACTGGTGATAGCTGGTCGGCTGTGGGCTTTCGGGACTGAAAATCGCGTTAGACAATGCTATGAAACACCAGACAGCAATTGTGGCGTACGCGGTCTCTCAAATCGTCAACGATGCTCTTCAATTTCGGCCGGGGAAGTGGGGCTGGCTTGCTGCTGTCATTCTGCAAACGAAGCACGATGTCCGGGACATTGAGCTCGCGCGCCGTGGAGTTATTCGCGCTCGACTTTCTCGACGTCGGCTTTGGTTTGTCTGGGGTAGTCTTGCCCGAGCCTTCCGAGATGATGACAGAGTTGGGGAGAAAGAGAGACGCGATAATGACCCTATGGGATCGGAACGATGTAGAGGACGACATGGGGAACAGAGCGAGGGCAACAGGGATGGTGGTGGTCAGTTATAGAGAATAGATTGCTCGTCATAAACCGTGTAATGGGCGATCGCCATTCCCATTTTGGGCATCACCCTCCGAATTTCGAAAAGTTTTCCCTCCTCGTCCAGGCGGTCCATTCCGATATCTTCCAGGAAGCAATCAACCTATCTGATCGTCGGAGACTTGCCGGACTCTGGCATGGGAGTTTTACGGCGTATGATGCAGAAACGTGCGTCGAGGTACTGGAATGGGAAGGCTTTCACAAGCGCCTTGCGCGTTATTTTGGCGACTGTTCTAAAGATCAGATAACAATCCCGCGGCTACACGCGTACGGGAGTGCCGGGCCCGCCAGTGAATTCAACAGCAAGTTCTTGCATTCAAGCGGGGCGCATGTCCGGTATCGTAAATGACATCCCGGCCCGCGCTCAGCAACGTCCAGAGATCGCAAAGAACTCACTTGAACCCCATAAGTAATCAACACTTTGGCCCAAGCCGGCTTGGTGAAGAAAGCGGACAGAATATGCATGCGATGGCTGCCCAGATGAACATCAATGTACGGAGGAAAGCTGCCATCTACACGAGGCGTTGACTTGGGCCTCAAGAGTCACTTCAAATTCAGGGCGGAACCTAATTATCGGTGAACAGTGCGGCAACTGCCGTAACATCTTTAAACTTGAACCATACCTACTTTTATGATACCTTTCCCCAATTCGCCAGCTTCGTATGCGCCTGAACCAGTCCTTGTTCGCGTAGAACTTGCACCGGAGGCTTGCTCTGAAACGTCACCCTTCCCTGCTATTCCATGCACCCGGACCCCCCACTCATTGACGTACGCATTACTGACCGGGCGGCTTTTCTTTCACCGTCGTCTCTCTTATTTATGCACAGGTTACCCGCGGGGCAATAGAATGCGACTCCTCAAGATGTTCGGCCAAAGAACGGCCCTTATACGTCCACCGAGTCTAACCGTATCCCGATGATGCTTCGCATTCCTCTCCTTCCATTGTGACTTTTCGTACTAGAATGGGCGTCAAAGCGGCTCTAATACCCTCGGCCTCATCTCAACCCCGCAACTACCTCCACTTTTCATTAAACGTTCGAAAAAAAACACGCCATCTGTCCAACAATTCAATTCCCTCTGGCTGACTGCATGGTCCCACTTGAGTTGTGGCATTCAACCCTCATAATTAATGTCAGCCTCAGGAAACACGAATATTACCACCGTGCTGCATTACGCGCCCGGAGCCTTATCCTTCGCGTTACGCCACACTCCAAATTACCCGATCTTATCATTGCCTAATCCTTTCCGATCAGACCGGCCCCCTATTTGCCTACCTTAAGTGCCTCCTGGCTAGCCTCCTCTCTCTTACTCCCTTCTCCAAACCACTCAAGGGTCGCGTCAAAAACCCTCACCCTCACGCTCTCACCCTTTCCGAGTTTTCCACCATGGGTATCGGCGACGACATCACGCTCAACTCGTTCAAGTTTTGTTTGGACCACGGCAACGAAGTCTCTGGACGCACTGCTTCTGCGACCACCGCGAAGACAACAATGCCACATCGGCGACCTCGCGCAGTCGTTGGGGAAGGGGGAGAAATATGATGTAAACGTACGTGTCCGCCCTGCAGCGCCTCATGGTGATCCTAACGGCGCGTGTTATATAGGAGCGAAAACAAATATGCGCTTTTGCTCTGGGGATAAAGCAGGCAAAGAAGGGCTCAACAGCATGGAAGTGCAAGTCACATTCAAAGGTGGACTGCAAAAACTGCTTCGATTGGAGAAAGATCATCGTGAACCAGGAGAAATAGCGGTGAGCGCGTTTCGTCTTCCGCGTCTTCTACGATTGACGTCACTCCTATGCAAGGGCTTGGGAGCATCTCTTTCGCGCGCGGCTATCTAAAATACCCTACTTACTCTCTTTTTGCTTTGTTTACCATCCCACAACACCACACTGCACTCTTTGGCATTCATTTGCGGACTTTGATCATTCATTTTGTACAATCCTCCAGCCGCTTGCAATTTATTCACATCATCATACACTGGGTTACATTGAAGTTCTAAGCATCACAAATGTACAGTTAGTCAGATAACAAGTCAAAGCTTGGGGGTGTTAACAAAAGCGACACCCTATGAGGAGAAGCGCGCATTTCAGTCAAGGGATACGAGCACAATTGAATAGCACGTTACCTTTCGATGCTCGTCTTCAATTCTGGGATAGCGGCTGCGATAGACCTTCTCCTGTTCGTCACGGAGCGAGAGGTAGAATTCTTTAATTCCGTCGCCTACCCGATCTATTCAGTACACATCAAAGCGAGACAAGAGGTGACCTACACCCAGCTCGACACGTGCTGAAAAGTAGTCCGTATCGACACCGACGATCTTCTTCGCCTTGTCGTCCAAAAAGACATATGTGGGTGCAATAATCCCTGTTTCACCCTTGGCGGCCCGCACGACCTTGAGAGCAAATTCTGCGCCGGCATACGCCATACCTAGGAGGAATGAGATCAATCAAAGAAAGCAAATATATACAAACTGAGAGTGGCGCTTCCAGCACCATCCTTGGCTTTCACGACCTCGTCTCCGCGAATTGAATGCGGTTAATCAACGCATCCGTATCAGTAAAGGAGGACGGGAGGGGAGCGGAAGATTGAGAGAGGAGGGGGACGATCTACATCCGATCAGTGATGGTCGGGATCGCACAGAGAGGAAACATACGGTAACGCCGCTGTGTCCACCAACGACAGGGACAATGACTTTGGT